>JAPDSC010090354.1:39472-86525 GCA_026290005.1 Latrodectus geometricus | reverse complement strand
ATATATATATATATATATATATATATATATATATATATATATATATAACATCTCTATTGATGGGAGCGCACAGACCTCTATATCATTCGAGATGGACTTCTGACTGGTCGCCGATAATCCTCAGACCTATTGTAGTCCCTTACGCTGCAGCAATCATAGAGTACTTCCTTATAATGGACGATAACTGCGGGCCACATCGTGCTTATCTGGTTGTCGATTTCCTTTTCGAGGAAGAAATCGAACGAATGGAATGGGCAGCCTGTTCTCCAGACATGAATCCAATAAAGCACGTTTGGGACACTCTAGGAAGGAGTTGCTGGCCACCAACCACCCATACAAATTCTTTAAGAACTGGAAAGAGCTCTTCTGGAAGAGTGGGACAGAATACCCTAACTCAGGATTAATAGCCTCATTGACTCCGAGCCTCAAAGGTGTTCAACGTTACTGGTCGTCATTGGAAACCATATTTATTTTTTGCATACCCCCTACTGAAAATGTTTTCCTTTGAAGAAAACACCTTTTCTTATTCTTTTTTTCCTCATGTGCGCAAATTGTGTTTTTTTTTCTCTTGTACAGAAATACGCAATAAAATGCTTTTTTTTTTTCTTCTGCCAAATATGTGTAAATTTATTCTCATATAACCTACTACGTCTGTCGACCATTTATCAATCAGCTAAAATGTTTCCCAGCCACCAGATACACATAAAACTGCAATATCCTTTAATTGTTTTGAGCAGTGTATATAAAATATAAAAATCAGTGAAATAAAATTTATATAGTATCAAAGTGGTCACTGTGCAGTTTAAATAAAGGTTTCATGTTTGTTAATGAGCAGGAGTAGATGTTTCTCTGAAACATCTAAACTCATCGTCATCGCTAAATAGCAGCAGGAAACCGCGATAGCATTTCGTTCGAAGAAAAGTCCTAAGTAAATTGAATGAGGATATTGGTTGTTAAAACTAAATATATTTAAGAAATTAATCCGTATACATAAAAATGGTTAGTTATTTTAATATAATTTTCATTTACTTTTCTAATTTATTGTGATTATTATTAGATGTTAAGAGATTTCAATTGTTGGTAAATATATTGTACATATATTATGCGTTAAATATAATTTATTTTTTGATGTTTTATATTCCATTAGTAATTGGATAAAATTTCTTATATTTTTATAACTTAATATCAAATGGCTTATATATTTGTTGCATAAATTATTCATTCAGATTTAAATATTGACTTGTACAAGCTATTTAGAAAAGCTTGTAAAAATGGTCTAAAAATTCTTATTTTTTGCATTTTAAGAGAATTAACCGTTATGTTATTTCGTAATTTTTTCTCTTATATAAAAAGAGTATTTAAATTTGATTCAATCATATATAGTAATTCTCATGTTCATTTAGGCTGCTCACAAGACATTCAAAATTAAACAAAAGCTTGCCAAAAAGATGAAGCAAAATAGGCCGATTCCTCAGTGGATTCGAATGAAGACTGGCAATACCATTAGGTAAGAGAGTGCATGAATGTGCTTATTAAAGTATTTAAAAAGATATTGCATTATTACTATAATTTTAATTTCACTAGTTAGTTTCTCATAACATCTTTTTCTTGAAGTGATTGAAATTTACCTATATATTTAAATTATTGCATCTATTTTATTAAAGTGAAATTAAGAATAAATACTTTACATGTTGACAATAACTGTGATAAAATTTGTCATTTATGGATGTGATTTTGCACTAAAAGAGTGTTTGTATCAACTTGATTTTCTTGAATATTGTGTAAATGTCTTGTCCAAATCTTATTTTGCATAATCTAAGTTATTCAACTTGTAAGGTATTTAATGCATAAAAATTACATACCAACTTATTTGTATGAACTTGTGTTATGTGGTCACTTTCATTGGTAGTTAATTTCAAAATTTTGGAAATTATCATTTTCTAAAAATAAAAAAAATTGAATTATTTTGTATTTATTACAAATGCAGACCTGCCAACTTTCATGTACTGTTTGTAAATTTTATGCCAGATTGCTAGGTTTTACACTTTTATTAAAGCATGGAATATTTTACTTGTTTTTGTTGATCTGGGCAAAGTTGAAAAGAAAACATTTTTTTTAAAAGTTTATTACTTTGTGGCAGTTGTTTCTCATTAACCATAGTTAAGAACAAAACTAAGCAACCCTTTAAAATTATTTGTGGGAAGTAAATAACTTACTAGTCTGTGTGGTCTTCGAAGCTCTTCAGCAGTCAAAGAATGCATATTCCGACCTCCTTTCCTATTAGTGAGTCAAGCTTGAGGAACCATAGATGGGGACATATAATGACAAAGGCGAACTAAGGATTTATCCAAGTTAAAAATGGAAGAGGAATAACTTTGATTCTCCTTGATTTCAAATTGAGGAAATTAAGGTAGATAGAAGTGACAGATATTATAAATTATCCAAATTCATGATAACTTAATTAGTGATACCCCATAGCAATGCAGAGTGTGAAAGAATTTTTTGTTTTATAAAAAAGAAATGAATTTTATAGTTTTTTAAAATTGTTTCTGAACAAAAAAACACAGTATTTTAATAATTGCTGATGTGTTTCTGAATATTAACTTTATTTTATTTAAAAGCTATTGCGAATCTGTAATAGAATTCTATCCTTATAACTTAGTTTTTTGATAAAATTATTGAAATTAATATTTCAACAGATTGCAATTTAGTTTCATTGTGGCATAAAAAACATTTCCTTGTAAGCATTTATTTTTAATATTCAGGAAGTACCAGTGGTAGCATATTATGAATGCATTCTAAATTCTATGAATTTAATACAAATGGTGATTAAGTTTCTTTTGTTGATACATGTTCTCAGATTTATTTAAAAATCTGCGAAGAAAATGTATACCTAATATGTAGTTTTGAATCTCATAAAGTTATACTGAAAAACTTTTCTGAAAGTTGTCATGCATGCAAATGATATTTTCATTTGTAATAAACACAAAATAATTCAGTTTTCTAACTTATATTTCAAATTAAAAATTGAATGTTCTAGTTAACCTTGATTTTAAATATTTCTGATATTAATTAAAATACTTAAACAAATTCCAAATTTATGACTGTACCAGTTTAACTTTCAAAATCAACTTAAGGAATTATATCCCTTGAAATGAATAATTTCCTAAAAACAGTCTGATAATGCTAAAAATTATCATATAAAATTATTAATATTCACATTGTGGTTATTGACATGGACATTAAAGTTTTCAATGTCAAAATGGATTATTTAACCCATTCTGACTTTGACCATCTGCTTATTTAGTATGTTATTGGTTTTTGGTGATAGAGAGAAATCACAAGATATTTTAATTTGCTAGACATGCAATTTTTTTACTAAAAAGCATTTATATACATATTGGAATCTTAACTTTTTCAGACAAATCTTTTCATTAATTAACATCAGTTATACATCTGGTTTGTAATGCTCATTTGAATTTAAGCACCATTTTTAACAATACAATACATAATTAATTTGTGGTAGTACACTATTAAATAAACACATTAATGTGTGCTGTTATTGATCAACCAATAGTTAATAAAATCATGAATGTTCATAAATTAGAGGCAAGCATTAACCTTTTCACGACAGGGCGCCTTTGTTTAAAACACTCGCTCAGGACGAAGTGGAAGTGAAAGTAATTGTGCTACAGGATGGGGGTTTTGCTCCACTAGGTCTAAGTTTAGAAAAAAATCGCAAAAAATTAAGTTTAAGTCCTACCACGATAATTTTTGGTAGTATTTTAGATTACTAACTAATCTGTCTTATAGCATTAAAACTAGACTTTAATAATGTTTTTTTTTCTTCAATTTATAAGAAAATACATAAAAAAGTTTACCTTGAAAAAATTTTTGAAATTGTTATTTCAATTATTCTAAAATTTTAATTGACAAAACACATCAATATACTTTCACATCAATAAATAATATACAACAAGGGCTGTTTACAAAAAGCAATAATAAAATTTAAAATGAAGACTGAGTGTGGAAAATCTCGAAGCAGGGAAAAATGGGAAGTCCTACGTTGCAAATGCCCATGTCAGAATTGTTAGAAATATCACTTTCTAACTCTTTAGCAAATGAATCATCACTTTCATCTATATTGCTAGTTGGTTCATTTACCATAAGAGTATATTCACCCTCTGGTAAATAACACTTCCTCGCCATAATAATCTAGAATCAAGGAATAACAAGAGGAGTGCACAAAATATATCCAAAAGCAACACAAACTGTAACAAAACTGATGCTAAAACCCTAGAGGATCCCACATAGTAGCAAAAACAAACAAAAAAAGTGTTTGGAGAGCTCTCAGAAGCGAGAATGCTTATATCACTGGGAAAGTTATAGAGCTGAGCTGCGTTTACATTAAGATTCCCCCCCCCAGCCACAGCTAACAAGCAAAATACAAAAAACAGCCAGAATATAAACATTCTGAAGATCAGAATACTAAAACTACATTCAGTTTAAATGTAATGGACACAGAGTGCCATCTAGTGACTATTAAAAATTGTTTCAGCTTAAAATGCATATCTGCACTGCCCATCCACTAAACTAGTTCTTCAGGAGTGCACAGGTAACAGCCCGGGCCTCACACAAGTCTGTACAAAATACATATGTAGTTTTGTTTCATATGTATTTACATACATTCAAGTATGAGGCAACACTTGCATCCTGATAAAACAAAGACATTTTACTGTTAATAAATCAAGAAGAGCTATCAGTTGAATAATAAACACTGATTTTCAGTTCAGATTTGATTTCCTCTTTGCACGAATGTTTGTTGTAATTTAGAATCTGAGTTAGATTCTGGTCTAGTAAATTCTGGATTTTGCCTTTGTATGCAATAGGTGATCACTGAGTAATAATCAAACCAATTTTAAAAAATTAAAAAATGAATATATCAGCATGAATTGTCAATTAAAAAAAAGTTGGAAGTGAAATTTTTTATGGATTCATTTCATTTAATTATTTATTGCTGGGTTTGTGAAAATCAAGCTGTACCTCTAAAATTTTCAAGAAATTATTTCATTGTTTTCTTAGTGTAAATAATATAAAGTTCTGTTTGGAAAAATTCTTTCTATTGCCTTTTCTCAGCTACTTTGCTGTCATGTTCAAGTTATTTTAATAACTTTCAAGGTTTATTTTAACAATATTTCATTAATATTGAAATAACAATATCAGATGTGATAAATTTTTAAAATTTTGTCGTAATGTAAAAAAAAAGGAAAAGAAACCAGTACTTTTTGAATTTGTTCTTTAAATTATTTGAAAATTTTGTACTGTTTATATTTTAACATTGTTCTGTTTATTTAGTGAACACTTTTGCTTTCTTGTTGTAGAGTTCTTGTTAATTTTTGTAAAAATGTTTAGTAGGTTACATTGGTGTAGTATGAATTTATGCTTTAAGACTTTCCGTTATCCCTGATGTTTGTAAAATATCAAAGGTAGATCACAATAATTATTTCAGATTAGTGAATTCATGCTTATAGAATTAATTACATTGGCTTATTTATTTTAACTAGATTTTATACTAATTTTTTTATCTTGCAATATAAAAATTTTACTGAAATTTTTTTAGTTTTAAAAACAATGTAGATTTTTCTGTTTAATGCTTTAGGGGTTAAATATTCTAACATTTTTTAAGTTTGATTCAAACTTTATTAAATTAAAAAGCTTTAAAGCACGTGTAAGTAAAATGAACAAGTTTTTGTTAATTTTATTTTATATTTTAATTAATTTAATAGCAATATTTAACAATAATAACTCGTTAATCTGCGCTTTAGGTCCCCTACTCTGCCAACGTGGCGATAAATGCATGAAGCATACCTAATGAGCTCTTTCTGGCAACCTCCGAAGGAAATAATTTGCGCCTTTTCGCGCATGCTCATTTATTGGTTTTTTTCTTTTAGGATTTTCATTAGTCGTTAATAAGTTTCAGTTTGAAAAATCGATCATTTTCATTGATTGCTAATTAGTTTAAAACCGTTAAAAATTGTATTCCATTATCACCATGGTAACAGCATTTTTGAAAACCCGCCAAGTACGGGACCGACAGCACACTTTCGCCAAGTTGGCAGAGTAGGGGACCTAAAGCGCATTTTTACCTAATAGCTGAATCCTATGGAAACTAAGAGTAAATCACTATTAACAATCAAATATAAAAGCTACTTGTTTTGGAAAAATTTAGAGAAACTGTTTGAAATTTAGTAAAAATCTGTATTAAAGCTTTCTAAATTTTTATTTAGAATGTTTATTATTAAATTTTGACTTTTTTTTTCATTTGTGTTTAAGAGTTGTATGAAAAACAAATATCAAATTTTATACATATATTGAATTATTTATGATAATATTATATCTCTTTTAGGTACAATGCTAAGCGTCGCCACTGGAGAAGAACCAAATTGAAATTGTAAAGTGAAATCATATTCTAATATGATGTCAACTTTAAGTTATGTGTAAAAAATTTTTGTTTAATAAAAGTTTTTGACATATGTCCAAACTTGTGTGTTAATATACATTGCATTATCTAGATTACTAAATAACAATTTTTTTTAAATGGTTAAAGTCATTGATAAAAAAAAAAGTTAACATGTATGAATTCATACAAATATTAAAATGTTATGTTGTTCTCCTTCTGAAAATTTATTTTTATATTTCAGTTAATGTTATGTTTTTTAATATGCATTGCCTTTACAATTTGCAAATGTTTCAATTGTTATTATAGATAATTTCTTGATATATATAATGAACAAAATGTAATTTTGATTTATATTGTACTGTTTAGGTTATATTTGTGTGCCTTGAAACAAAAATAACAAAGCTATTTTAATGGTTTCAGTTAAAAATTTCTGAAGTTAAATGCTGGTTAAATCTTTGTTTAATATATAAAGAAGAATGATCTGATTAGAGAATTGCTAAATTTTAAATATATTTAAATTTCAAGTAACTCTTATGAGACAAAATTAAATGTCCAATACATATTCAGTAGCACATCTGTATCAAACTTTATAGTATTTAAAAAACTTTTTAAACTAAATTTACATCTTTTCTCAATCGAGAAACAAATAGTTAACACATCTACCATGATTTTATGTGCAAATCACTTTTGATTCCTTTTGCTTGTCATTTGTTTAATAGTTTCAGAAATGGCAACCATTTATATATAGTTAATTGATTATCTCCAGTATGAAGTGTGTATCATTTAGACACTTTACTTGTCTGTAAATAATGGTTTTATTGTTGACATAAATCATTATCAGTGAATTTGGCACGTGGTATTGTATAATCTGCTAGCATTTTTAAAAGGAAGAATCTTGAGATATATGATGCAGTATTGAATTTTTTTAACTTTTAATATGATTTTACATACAGTTTTTCATATTGTCCATAAGAACCTTAATTCCTTGTTTTTGAGAAACGTTTTTTGGAACAAAACCATACGAAAATGTCATTTTTAGCCTGAACTTGGTTAATTCGTCTACAGTAACTGGGAGTTAGTCAATTTTGCATATATTGTGTTAAATTATTAAATAAAAATTAGTGGGAAACTCTTAAAAGTGTACTTTTTAATTTACTGGTGTAATTTAATACTGCCTGTAAATTTTTTAAAATTCACCTGTATTAACTATTGAGGTGTAATAATTTTTTAAAATTCTAGAATAATTAATCAAAGGATAATTAAAATTATTTTGAAGCTAGTCTAGTTTTATAATAAAGATAAAGAAAACACCTGAATTGAAAACATTTAATCAGCCAATTTTGATAAATAGAAACTTGGTAATTTAAATAAATGTGTGAGAAGTAATATAACATTAACTCATATAACAGTATTTTCTCGCTTTTTAAAAATAGTTTTTATTATATGATAATTCATTCAATATTTGAGGATAGGTTTTTTTTTTTAAAATTTTGCAGCTTAAATTTAATTTTCATTGTAATTATCTTTCATTCCACAATTATGTTGGAATTGACTTGATAAATAGATAAAAATTGAGCATGCAGAAACTTCCAAACGGCCTTCTACTCTCTCAAAGGCTCATTATCATTGGAGGCCTTTATTATATGCATTTTACTAATCAGTGATGGGTTGCACTTACCGAAGTGTATAGATTGTAGATGAGAAAAAAGCTTGTCTTGTTGAGAGAGAAATAAAATAACAGATTGATAATATGAATAGATGGAAACAAACAAATTGTATTAACATAGTAAAAAGCAGTAAAATTGCAATTATATATATTAAGTAAAAATACCAGACTGATATTTATATTGCAATTATATGTTATATAAAGTAAAAATACCAGACTGATATTTATATTGCAATTATATATATAAAGTAAAAATACCAGACTGTTTTTTTGTTTATTGTGTGAGTGGTAGAGCTTTTTTTAAGAAAAAAATGTAGGTTATTATTTTAGTATTTTAAAAAACTGGGAAAAGTGAATATAAAATATTTTTAATTTTTTTCTCTTTTGAAAATTTAATTATTACATAATTTGATAATATTACACTGTACTTATTGTTGCTTTATCTTCTCAAAAATTCAAGGTAAGTTATTAAAAATTAAATGAAATAACTAAAATTTTACATTCAGAAATAAACATTTCACAGATATGTTAACTTTTACAAAAAGAAAATATGAACTTTTGTTCTAATTTAAAATCTCATTAGGTATGTTAATTATGTAAATTTATTTATATTGCATATGTCACAAACTTGTTTGCATGAGTATTACTGAGACTTTGATATTTTTTTGTATTACACTACTTGATTATGCCATTTACTATTACTTTCATTTTTTTATATTATAACATTCATTTTTGAAGATTTCTCTGAATTTCTTGTTATTTTTTAGGAATTTTTTTCTAGTATGTTTAACAAGTAAGTTGTCATCTACAAATCCTAGTATTGTGTAAATTTCAATGCACTGATTTTTAAAAAATTTCATTTAAAAAAACTCTGAAAGACCCTCAAGAAATCAGAGCCATCTCCAATCAATTTGAAAAATTTAGATATTTCTATCTTGGTATTAAAATATTTGTTTAAAATGATTAAAGATATTTTTAATGTGTTCGATGTGCCGTTTGTTTTGTGAAAGAGCAAGTTTTTAGAGCTTATGTTTATTATTATGTATGTCGTATTTTAGTAACAGATTTTTTTATTATTAAATTCGGTGTCTATTTTAACTGTTGTATATTATGTAATTATATTTAATGGGATATTTTTAATAGAATTTAATCGTGTGCTGTTATTAAATTAAGTACACGTTTTATAAAACAACTTTTATTAATACAAATTTTTACTCTATTAGTTTTACAAGAGTTGTAAGTAAGAAGTTGGTAGGAAACAATTCAAGATGAAATTAATTGAATTACATTAACAATGCATTGTAGACGGGAAAACACTTGAATGTTTTCTAAATCAGTTAACTGCAAAGAAAAACTTACAGTGCGGCGGAAAAATATATCCCGAGGATTGAAGTATAAATTTAAAACTTGAGAGAAATAGATCTTTGAAAAAAAAATTTAGAAAAATATTTTTAGGTTTTCTATACAATCTGTTAATAATCAAATATTTTGGCTATCAATGTATAAAATTATCGATTGTAATAAATTAAAAGATACAGAAACACATCAGTGAACTTTAAAAGCTAATTTTAAGTTTTATTTCAATAAAAATAAATATTTTACAATCATATACTTCGCTCGCTATTATTGATCTAATCAATTTATAGTACTATTTGCTTATTTTTCTTAAGAATTTTCAACCTATTTCTTTGCATTATTTCTGTTATATTAAAATATGCACTTTTATAACTGAGAAAATCTAAAAGTAGTACCATTGCATATTTTTTATTAAAAGCAACCGTATGTTCACAGGAGCATTATCTTCTGGAATAATTAATGTTTTATTGACCATAAAGGGTTGAGCTTTTTAATTTATTTCTCAAAATCCATAACCGTTATATTACAAATTTTGCTTGTAAAATAAAATTTTGATTAAATTTCCACTTATTGAGCATTAAATACTATGAAAATTGATATTGTTAATATTTTGTTTGTGATTTTCACGATTTCTTGAATAGTACAAAACCAATTAGTACAATCTATTTTCTCACTTAAAATAAACTCTAAAAACAGTAAATGAAAAACTGATTTTTCTCTTTTTTAATAAGATAAAAATCTCAACATTAGATGATAAAAGACCCTTTTAAACAGTTTAATAATCAAGATAAATCGATTTCTTGGCTTAAAATTCATTTGAAAACTATAAAGTAAACGAATATAAAATTTAATGATTGTTTAATTTACTAGTATTTAAACTATGAAAATTTTTGGTTTGAAATATTTTTAATTTCGCAACTTTATGCAGAAATTTTCGATGTCATTCATTTTTTGTTAAGCTAATTTTAATAAATTATATAATTGCGGGAATATATCCCCAAGGTGTTAATTTTAACTTCAAAAGCAGTTATAGATTTCTATTTTAAGCACCTTCTCAAAGTTCCCAAAATTTACGTTTTTATACGGTTTTCCTTGTTTATAATAAAATTTTTAACCAGTGCCAACTAAATTGAAAGGTACAATATATACTTTGTCCTTGTTTTATAATTTAGTTTTGATAATTTTATTCATCAAACGATTGAAATCCCAAAAATTTCATTCTTAAATTTTGCATAAGTAACAAGTATTTTTCCGTCGCACTGTATTTAACAATGATTAACCGTATTTAACAGTAAATGCGATTTTTATCAATATTTCAACAAACTTGATACACATGGTATTGAGTTAAGGGTATTGCTTTTGAATATTAATTTTATTTATTTAAATAAATCAACTTTTAAGTTAATGAATTTATACCATTTTCAGTAGCAATTCCAAACCTAAAAATTAGTGCCAATTACTCTTGAAATCATTTTTATAGGTAAAGTAATATTTGGCACACACATTTACAACTACTGCATTATAAATATATGACTATACATACACTTAAAATCTATACACAGAATAAAAAGCTTGGGTAAAAGAATATTATAATTTATAGAACAAATATATGTAATCTAATTTTATTGACAGTTGGTTGTATTTTCCCCTTTTAATATTTTTTATTCGGTTCTGATTTTAATCATAATCATTTTTGAAATAGTCCCAAAAAAGATATTCATAAATGCGTTTACTAAGTTACATTTTAATTCTGGATTACAGTTAATTTTGACAACGATTTCCCTGAGCTTGAAGACAACTCTCAAAGATTTAGAAAACAATTGAAAATTCGATATAGACGTTCGTTGAATTGAAATTTCAGGCCTTTTTATAATTAAATTGATGTCCCATTTAGAATGCGAAGATAATTTTTGGTACATAACCTAAGTACAAAATTATATAATAATTTTATTTTTTAAGTATATTATGTATTCCATTAAAATATGTACGTAATATGGTACAGTTATCAATTTGTCTTGAATTTTACTGTTTTTAAACGTATTGATTTTTTAACATATTTACATCTCAATATAGTTACCAGCTGATAACGGTTTGAAATATTCGTGAAATATATTTCAAGACAGAAAGTTCTAATTTTGGACAATGGTCAAATGATAAGAATGGCCCTAGTCAACTTTCATTTTTTTTTAAAAAATTATTTAACTAAGGAGGAAAAAGCACTTTAAATATGCTATAAAGAAGATTTTATGATAATGCTTATTTATAATTCAATTAACATATGGAAATTTTATTCAATCTTTCCAAATAAATATTTACCATGTGATTTTTTAAAACATAGACATTTACTGTAAAAAAGAGATTGCCTGCAAGTCTTAGGAGTTATCCACTATATTTTGTTGAAGAATTTACCAGTGGCTTTGTATGTATAATGTGAAATTATGTGATAGTTTTCCATTAGTCCACAGTATGCTAATGCATGAATAAAAAGGAATTTCGAAATATTGATTCTTTTTTAAACAGATTTTTTTTATTATATTCGAAGTTGTTCTAAACAAAATATTACTTTAATAATTTGAATTGTTTCAGCGTATCATTAATTAACGCCAATCATTTTTTTATATATGAAGACACATAATGACATATGCCACTGAGAATGATGCCGAATAATAGAGTATAATTAATTAAATATTCTTAATAAAGGTTATTAAATATATTTACTCTTTTTTTAATTTTACTGCTGAATGAAAACTAATTCATAAATTTCACCAGCTTTGTTTTTGCTTTCAAAAAATGTGAATTGTTCTTACTTGACAATTAATAAGAAAGGTTTTAACCTAATTATTATCTGAAAATTTTTTGTTGATATAAAAATTCAATGACATTTGTAAATCGTGTAATGATTGTTTACTAAAATTTATAATTCTTGCATTTAATTTGATTAATCCTTTTTATTTTATTAATTAATATACAACTTAAAAAAAAAAGATACAAATCAGCAAGGAAATAAATTGTTAAGTAAAAACAATTATTTAAGTAGTTTTAAAACTCTTATTTTAAAGTATGGGAAAAAACATTGTACCAAGAATGAGAATCTGAAACGCTTACTTTTGATAAAAAATTTAAGTAGTTAATATTTATATAAATTTTAACTTCTCATAAATAGAACATTTTATTATAAGTTTTAATTTAGTGGACGTTTAAATGATGAGAAATCGCTAGATACACTTTTAATTAGACTCTGGAAAACATCAACTATATAATAATCTACATATATTAAGAGAGGTTTCAGGAATATTTATAACAGTATGCATTTTTAAAAAATATGTGATGCTGCGGCAAAAATTAGCATAGCATATATTTTTCTTATGTACATATATGTAAAAACGAAAATAAATATATATAATATTTGGTTTAAATCTTGCACTATATATTTGTGAAGTATGAAAGCGGCTTAATGTAATGGATTTGTCAATAGTCTAGGTTTATATAAATTTGAGAAATAAATTTTGTCCAGGAGAAATGGTTTGCTGTATTTAGATTTCTGACTCAACTGTAATTTTAAGGAAATAAACATCTATAACTAATTACTGCTTATAATTTACAGCAGAATTTTTTTACAAATAATATATATTAGGCTTATGAAATAATCATTTTTGCCAAAATTATCAGCAACCATGGAAACGAAGCAATTAAAATTTATTTTTAATGCTATTATTAGGCAATACCATATTATTTTGTGCACTGTTTATTATGAGGAATCTCATTATTTATATTGCCTTAAGATTAACTTAAAATATTTTTGATGAATTCACATTTGATTATAAAACTAATATAAATATTTTAAACAACAATGTCTTTCTCTCACATATTAATATCTTCTTTGATTTAAGCATTTTTCAATGCATATTCTTTGTTCTTACATTGTTTATAGTTTATAAATTATAATAATATATTTTAAGGTCATATCTTCAAATAACATGGTATTTGATATAAAGTACTGACTTTGAAAACAGAAAATTATTTTCTCTCTTCCTTCTTAGAAACACAATTTGACTTCAATCAAGTGTTCGATGAAATGTTCGTAGTTCATCACAGGAGGTAACTCACTAAAGATATCGAATGACATTTAAAAAAAATAAGAAACACATAAAGCTGCAATACTTTCCAGGAGCACCATAATGTACATGAAAGATTGAATAAGCGAGTCATTTGAATGCATTCACCACTAATACTAGCAATTCGAGTGATTAATCTGGCTTATCCCCAGAAAAATACAGTGTTCAAAGCTACTCTCTTACGTGTCGTCTAGAGTGCTTACAACAAAGCAATTTTGTATAAAATTATAATACTTGCAGAATTTCTCTCAATTTTTTAATTAAAAAATATCTATATTTCTCTTTATTTGAGTGAATTAATTTCCTTAAGTTTCCCTGGTTAGTGATAAAGACCACATATTTTCTCATATAGGTTTATTTTACTTGCTGGCAAGATTAATACAGGGAACATGTAAATCTGTAATTGAAAAATATTCATTATTCGGTTACATATGCAAATATAGATTTATTTTTGAAGTTACGCCATGACATAATTGGAAAATAAAATATTGGAGAATTATTGCTTATACGTAAATTGTTTTATAACTTATACTTCCGATGTCAAAGTTTTCTTTAGTAGCTGGTGATTTTAAAGTCATGTAATTACCGTAATAACCATGTTTTAAATACCATTTCAATAATTCATAAAAACGAAAGATAATTCTTGTCATGAATGCATATATAAACATTTTAAAGAAAGGTAAATTAGTGAAATTTTACTTTTGTATAATTTTTTGCCATATATAATTATGAGAGAAGTGAATATCAGCAATAAGAAATTTTGATTGGGTATAAGATTATGATAACAGATTTTTTGCATTCAATTTCAACTTAAATAATTACACTTATCTATATAGCAACCGAAAAAAGCAATATTAAGGTGGCACGTATGTAGCATGTCTGTATGCTTGTGTTGTCTTAGGACGAGTGCTCTTCGATTCAATATTCGAAGCAAAAGGCGGAGGAGGTTTATAAAGTGTTGATTTTTCTTTTCTGTTTCTAACAGGAGGTCCATCTCTTGATTTAGCCATCGTCGGTGGTTCTGGGTCCGGGACAGATGTACTTCTTCTGAAAGGGTTGAATAAATAATCAGTTGAAAGTGGTGGTTTTTCATTTTTCATTATTGCTGGAGCTTTACCTGGATCTGGTTTTTGCTCTTCCAACTCACCAGCAAATACCACAGGCACACCACTGCCTATGAAGTCCTTATCGCCTAAGCTCATTTTACCTTTCCTTTTCTTCCAGTACAAAAAGTAAGCTACTATAGCAGCTATAACTAACATAACAGCTATAACAATAGCTGGAACTATTGTGGTAATGTAGATGTCATCATCAGTAGACGTCTTTAACGTAGGTTCGATTTCATCAGGTGATAATGTCGGTTGGGGTGTTGTGGTCGTGATTGTAACGAAAGTAGGTGCCACTCCACCCAAGCAAATTCCAGTCGGTTTTGCATCTGCACTAACAACGTTGAATTCTGGCTTCATAATTTCAATAAGATTAAAAGACAGAGTGCCATCTTCGTTAATAATGTATTTTACTAGCTGGTTTATTTTCTCTTGAGGACAAATGGAATTTCCCAAAGTTTTATTGCTCCACCCATACACTACTGAACCTCTAGTTATATTCGTGATAAGGATGTATCTAGGATCTGGATCTCCATAAAGTCGAGCGATCTTTGATGCTACTAGCATTTTAGTACTAGTATCAGATTGAAATTTATTGAAATCATAGTCAAGTTGAATGCTGAATTCCACAGGAGGCATTTTTCGTCTGGGTTTTACAAAAATGAAGAATGAATCTGGAACCATGTGGTCGTCACTATCAACGGCATTTAATAAGAAATCATGTCGGCCAATTTCAGCTTCAGCATCTGTGACAATACCATATATTTCTTGACTGCGGTTATCAAACTGCAACCAGTATGATTTTGGTGGCACTATATTATCTGATGTGAGTAGAGTCAAACGCAGATGACTTGTGGCTCCATCTTCAAAGTCATAAAATGTCTTATCAGGGATTTTGTATTTTATAACATCCCCAACTGTATAGTTTAGTCTTTTTATTGGATGTCTCAAAGTTGGTGGGAAATTAAGTGGTGGTGGTGGAGTTGTTACAACACCTTCGCAAGCGCCATGATAATTTACATTTATATCTTGCACTCGAAATTCAGGTGTTACTATTTTTTTCATTTCTTTTGTAGGATGATGATCTAAAGTAGCTATAACATTGTAGATTTGTTTTATTTTTTCTAACGGGCAGTGGTCTGTTGGAAGAGTATCATTTGTCCATTTGATTTTTACAGGATCTAACGTAACATCCAACATGCTTAATTTTGAATTGTCATGATCTTCAAACAGAAGAGCAAGCCGATTAAGAATTTCAATTTGCCAGTCGATTCCCACTGGGTATTGCCATTTATTATATCGAACAGTCATGGTAAATGAATGAGTTAAAGTATTAGCTTGCGGGTGTTGCCACACATGCAGTTCTACTCTATCAAAAGTTGATGCACCTTCACTATCCATAGCTTCCAAAACAAATTCATGTTTTCCTATATTTTCGTTTAACGGTAAAGCATAAATTACCTGATTTTCGGGATCGAATTGAATCCATGATGAAGAAGGCAATGATGTGCGTTCCGAGGTCATAAACATTAACTTTAAGTCTCGAGTGTTACCATCTTCCATATCGATGAATGTGTCTATTGGTATTGTATAACTCCAAGCTTTTCCTGCAACTAAAGAAAGCTTCTTTGTTCTACTATTAACAGTAGGTTTGAAATTAGGCATTTGTGGCATAAGTTTGGTTGGCTCAACTGGAGATCGACTCCGTGTAGGTAAAATATCCACAGTAGCATAATCACTTGTAGGAACATACCACCGTGATAATATGTCTTCAGAAGCAAGGCTTGGTATTTCCTGTGCTATAGATATTGTTCCATCAATATCATAAATTCGAGTAGGTAAAACTGAAGTTGTGGGTCTACCAGGAAGAAGTACTGGTGTAACGGCAGGTGTACCACCGGGTTCACGTCTGTTTGAGGGAAAAGGATGATAATGGTATGTTGGTGAAGCTTGTATTTCCGTTGAAGGAAATATATGTTCTCTTCGTAATGGATCTTGTCCATGATGATGTCTGTGTCTGAATGTGTGTTCTATAAAGCGAGGGGATGACATAGTAGGAATAATTCGAGTATCTGGACTTATTTCTTTTGTTTCAGCTTCATCAACTCTCTCTGTGAAGGTAGGCCAACGAGTAATATATACTTTTGGAACTGGGGTTGCATGAAATGGAGTAACATTTCTTTTATCACGATATTGAGGAACCACTTTATTGGTACCAGAAACTTTCCATCCAATGATCATGTGACCAACATTATCTGATAGTTCACCATTAGACGCTGATTTCTCAAGATTTTCTATGGTTTGTTCTGACTCTGAAGAAATGTCTCCGGCACAGCCGACCTTAAACTGAATTTGAGTTCCTTCAAAGTTTCTTTGCAGGGCATTGCCAGGACCAGCTCTGACAGCACCAATATCGAATGTACTTTCATCTCGATGTAAGGGTGACAAACGTAAACTAGTTTTTGGAATATCAAGAAAGTCTGCAACTGAATGTATAATGTGGAATTTTTCAGGTGGCTTCAAGTCCGAAAGTGTGGCATCAACTATGATAGTTGCAATAGTTTCTTCTTTTCCAAATGGGCAGTAATCATTAGAAGGAGCATCCTCTGTTACTTCTATAGAAAATACATCTTTAGCTGTTGAGTCACCCGCTATAAAATGAAAGAAATAATATTAAAAAATAAAATTTTTATCAATATGGAGATAAAATAAAACTCTTTTAAATTTATACTTTAATATTTTTTTTCTATGACAAATGTGACAGGTAATTTTATTTTAAATTAACTACAGTCACGTAATTATGCGTTTAATAATGTGTTATATTAAGTTGATAATAAAGGAAAACTATAAACAAGTACAAAAAGGAATTAATAAAAACTATGAAAGAGATTAAATTAATACTCTAACAAAACTCCAGATGGGGGTAGTAAGGTGTCAATAAATTGCACTGTTACACAACAGTGCATTTTTATGGATTAAGCAATCTTGTTATAAAAACTAATACAGACTATTTAGTAAGACCTTCTCTAAGTTACAGAACTCCCTGTTCTGTTTGGTGTCATCATGACATCTCATTTTGCTTTCTTTTTAATAAGAGTACTATATTGATGGCGTCCAATAGAATTAGTTGAATAGTGCTCTTTATTTTGTTTACAGTTTATTGTGTTAGTATATCAAAATGTTACATCGAAACATAAGTTTTGTAAGTATGTGAAAAGCTTATAAATAATATAAAGAATGTATTTGTTTTAACAATTAATATTAAGAAAAATAATGAAAGGAAACAAATAAAGAGTACGTGATTTAATTTTTCATTAGTTCACAGTAAAAGATTCTTAAATCATATGACATCATAATTATAAGCTAACAGATAATTAAAGTCAAACTCAACTGCAGTTTTAATTGCAGTTTTTCAAATGGGCAAATTAAATGATTTTTGAAGAAATTCAATATTTTTTTTCCATTATTAAGGCTTTATTGTTATATGATGATGCAATCTACGGTACTTCTGCCGATGATAGCAAATTGTTCTAATCGCAACATTCTAAAGGAACTCAAATGTAGTTTTAAAATTCAGGGATGGTAATAGTAGAATATAGTATTTAAATGGTCCAGAACTTTATCAACCTTTAAGGTAATATCCACTACAGGTTTTCTTACTTTGTGGTTTAAGAACATTAGAGCCTTTCCTAGTGTTTGATACTGTCTCAAATTGTTATAATACCGAAAACGACAGTCATTTTATAACCTATGCTGCTATACTATATCATCTCAGTTAAAAACCCAACTTTTATATTCCTAGCAAAATCAAGTCACTGTAGCTGCCATATATAACTGTTATGTTCTCTCCCATTTTTAAAATGACCACATTTTCATATCACTATATCCTTCATATAACCACTATGTCCTCAAACATTTTTTGAATGGGAGTAGCTAGGAAAATTAAACAACGAAATTTTGGTGTAATTTAAATTTTTTTTGCAATCATAGAAGAAATCAAAGAAAAATAGGAAAATAATACTCAAAGATATTGAACTAATAACTGTAACAAATTGCAAAGAAAGAAAGATTTTGCCTAATAAACAATTGCATACAAAGGAAAAAGCAGTACTGAATATTCATAAATTGTAAATTAACTTTACAATGCAGTCGTTAACAACAAAAAGTTCAAAGAGACAAAAATGTATCAATAGAGTAAATGAGCCATCCTTATTTGCTTATCAAGTTTATAGCATTCTATGAGGAGATCAACTAATGTAGAGAAAAGTAATTATCTTTCCTCCTTCAGAAGAGTTTTGCAAATTTGTGAAACCAGCTGAGAAATGTATACATACAACTTAATTAAAGGCATTCGAAAAATTTTCAATGGGATTGCGGAAAGGAGAATACGTCAGCAATATGCAAGTAGAAATTTCTTTAGGTTGCCGTTGGTAAGGATTGCTGTTGGGAAGCGCATAACTGTTCCTCAAAATGAAAGAAATCATCAACAACATACACTCTTAAAATGGTATATTAGACCCTATCTTAATACCGTATATCTCTTCCAAAAATCCTTCTGTGGATGCCCCAGTTCGATAAGATATCTCATTAATATTTTTGCTAAGACTATGATAACTTCACTTTTAAATGCTTGGTTTTCGGTGATGTTTCGGAATAGATTATGTATGCTTTAATTTTTCCATACCTTTATTCCTGGCGATAAACAGATTCTTCAAAGTAAAAAAGATGTTTCAAAATAAGTCTTGACTCATCTGTGATATAATTTTTCTTTCTATCTAAATACAATTTAATTGGCATATTGACGACATTATTGGTACTTTGGAAGAATTAAAAAATATAAACTTATAGTATCCATTATTACATATAGAAGGGAAGATATCATTTTACCAATGCAATTAGATCAAGTTGCAATCATCTAGATTACAAATGTAAAGTCGCTTGATAATAAAAATAATATGTCGATCTTCTGCAAGATATACTTTGGTGGCTGAACGTAAATTTAAGGTTGTTAGAAATTGTTTCCATAATCGTGAAATGAGGGAATGATAAACGCGGAAGAATCGATTAATATTTTAAACACAGATTGTCCTATTCAATGCATTTGATAACACGCATGTCTTTCCAAATTTTTATTTGTCGTCTTAAAGTTATATATAAATGATTTTGCTTTGGAAAAAAAATCACAATAAAATTTAAGGAAATATATTTTCTGTATTTATATGTAATTCTTTTAACCTTGAACTATGCTAAATGTTTTTTTTTTTATACTTTTTGATACAAAATAAGATTACAACACAATTTCATCTACTTTTGCGGTAAATTCCAATATCGTCAAAATAGATTGGTTTGCGAAAATTTATTTTTTTTTCTGCCAAACTAATCTTTTGGAAATAAATATAAAAAGTAAAATATTAACATACCCACAGCTTTGACGCATACATAAAGTTGCCCACTGTCACTTATACTGGGAACACCCTTGAAAATTTGGTGATCACTGTCGAATTGTAACCAGGCAGGTAGACTACTTTCACCAGCTTCTGTAACCTGTTATAAATAAAGTAGATTAAACATAAAACCCTCAATTTTTAAAAGAAATTCAAATCAAATAATATTTTTATTACATATCGATACAATACATATTTTCCCAAAAAGAAAATTTTCAATGTTTCTTAATTCATACAATTTGTTATGTGATTATATTATAAGAGCTTTAATATAATATTTGAAATAATATTAATGAACAAGAAAAAACACACATTATTAATTTAGCTCACAGATTTTATTACATAATTTGAATGGAAACCTTCTTGTTTGATTTTTAAATAATAGCAAATTTTAAAAATAAAGAGAATTTTTGATGATGAATATTTTAGCCTTTGTAAAGGGAGTAAATAATGTTTTCACAAACATTCACGATTTAATTTTTGACGATCGCAACATGTTTAAAGACGCGTTGCGAATATGTTGAGATGCTGATATAATATTATGCTAGCCATCGTAGATGAAAATTTTAGGATATAAAGTAAAATTTAATAAAAAATTATATAGCTAATTTTTTTTTTCATTTAAGTAAAACATTCCAAATAAGAATCGTTATCTGTGTATTTAATTTCTTCAAAAATCTCACTCAAACTTTTTTCGAATGTTTTACAGCTATTAGTTTAATAACTTTTCACTTAATTTGGTAGTCGCTAAACCTGTCTAATAGTTAGCGTACCTGACTACAGATGGGTGGGACCTGGGTTTGAATCTTGGCTCGGGCATGGATGTACTTTCTCTCTCTCTCTCTTGCTTGTCTTTGTCCTTTCTTTGTGTGTGAATGGTTGCCTACCCTATAAACGGGTACCTATAGCATGTGTGTACTGAGGAAGTCGGACTCCACACCCAATATGGTTCAGTTGGAAAAGTGGAGCAGCGCACCCTATATTGCCAGCCTGGCTGGCACACGACAACAACAACATTTAATTTGATATGAGAACAATTTAATTTTATGTAATTTATAATTGGTTTAGGATACTTAAATAAAAATAGAAATTTGAGCTGTAATCACATGTAAAAAATCGTCCTTGACCGTATTCTGGAAAGAGATCCTAAATATATATTTCTGTACAATAGTACAGATTTCCCCTTTATCTATTTAACCAGACAGGAAAAGAGAAAATGTTTTGTGTGTGTGTCTCTTCAGTCCAATTTGAATGTATTGAGTGTGCTAAGTCAGTATTAGATATTTTTTAAAACCAAATTATTTAGTATAGTTTTTTAGTGTACATTTGTAGCATAAATTGAATTTATCTAACGAATTTCATCGTTTTCGGATTTAAGATCTACAAATGAGAGTTAGTATCTTTAAAGATATTTTCAGGCTATAAAAAAACGAAATTGGGGAAAAAAAAAAATTCGTAATTCTTTCCCAGGTTTAAAGAAGAATTTCGAATCACAAATTTTAGCTCCATAATTCTTTTATTGCGGAAAAAGGAATGATACTCTAAAATCAAGCTAATTTTTTCTAATTATAGCGAATATATTGCATTGATTATGTAACTTTTTAGATATTGTAAATTAGATCGAAAATGAAAGTACACGCTATTAACAGAGCCTTCAACATTTGAAAAGGCAACAATAAGTCTTTTCAAATGGATTTGTGGTTTATGTTGCATTCCAACCAAGTATTTAAATGAAAATTTCAAAGCAAATTTC
Organism: Latrodectus geometricus; assembly: GCA_026290005.1. NCBI lineage: Eukaryota > Metazoa > Arthropoda > Arachnida > Araneae > Theridiidae > Latrodectus > Latrodectus geometricus. Next base: position 64,625 of record JAPDSC010090354.1, on the reverse strand, counting down.
AGTATGATTGTGAATTTTCCAGAATATTATGATCACACTTACTATACATTTAATTTGATATCTGGAAATAATATGCTCTGTATATGGATGTGGTCAGAATGAAATGATAATAATAAAAAAGGGGCAATATTAGTGTCAATGCCATAATTTTCTGGGTCGCTGCAGTAAATATTAATACTCAGTTCCGCTTCCGATGGTGTTCAAGTTCCGCTAACTTGTGACAGGCATTTAAAAGCAATGATAATATCTCAGTCTAATATAAAATCTATGTTAATTTTAATTGTTATATGCTAATAATTAAAAATAATATACATTCCAAAGTCTTGAAGATTTCTATGTTGAATAGTGATCAACATACTAACATTTAGATTTCTATTTATTCAGAAAAGATTTTGTAAGTAAAACCACTTTACATTTCCCGATTAAGTATATGGAGGGAAATATGTCAAGGTAACAGAAAACAATCGATATTGAAATCCAATTCATAATTTCCAGGATTAATGAAAAGTGTGTAGTGAGATCTCCGAAGTGATTAAGTTGAAGGTCAAATCTCATCGACATCGGAGCCGAAATAATAAGAATGTTTGAATACTCCTTTCTGAGTGTCACATTTTACGGGCTTAAATACATCGTTTTAAATGCCAGTTAACTGAAATTGTATCATGTTGTATATTAATTTACATACCCGTTGAGAAAAGTCGTGAATAAAGAAATTTTCTAGATCACATGAGTGCCATTTAATACGTAATATTTAAAACTTTACTGGATGAACATTCTTTCTTTACAGAATATTTTCATTTACTTAAGTAAATTACTCCATTAACATTTTTATCCATGTTCATGGCATAATTATACATAAATTAAATAGTTCAGATACTTGCCTCAAATCTCTCTACAGCACCTTGGAAAGCATTCTTGGGTATTTCGAGAGTGAAAATGTGTCCTACATAGGCACGACTGTCGGATATACCATGATCTCTCTGTACAGCGGTTACGAGTATAGCGAGACCGGCAAGGGACCATAGCTGAATCAGGGGCAAGTGCCCCACCACTCTCTTCGTCATCTTTTCACGTCACGCCACTGCATCAGGACCTGAAATTGTTCGATATTAGAGAACTGTTTTAAGCTAATTCAGAAAAGCTTAAAGAAGGAAAGACAATATTCCCTATCATGTTTTTAAAATTTACTTTAAATGTGAATCAATTTATTGAAGTACTGCATGAATAAATAGTTCACAAAATTTCTTCTATCCCTCAGTAAGTAAATATAATTTAATTAAAGTATTTGTGACTGTTGAGTTTACTTTAGTACTTAAAAATATTTTAAATGATTACACTTGAGCAATAAATAGGAAGTACATACACTGTTTTTTCCTTCCTGCAATAATGCCTGATCACTTGAGAATTTTTACTTTTCTTCGAAACAAGGGCAGAAGTGATGATATATAACTCAGGGGATACATCATTGTAGCCTCGATGGTTGTTGGGTTTTTGTAATACCAAGCAGAAGATCCCCAGACTTGACCTGCTATCCCTAGAGGTATTGTTTCACTTAGAGGCCAGTGAGAACATAAACTTTTTTACATATCCCAGCCACTCTTAGCGAATATGACTGATCTTTGGTTTGGTCAGGAATAGAAACTATCTGCCGGTAATGAAACACCTTTCCCAATCAGACTATAACGGCCTCGGGCATAGAAAGTTGTTTTAGAAAAAGGACACATCTATACATAAGACTGATAAAGAATTCATTAGATTTATAAAAATGATTAAATGATGATAGAAAAGCTAAATTTGTTTTTCAATATTAATTTTTTGGTAATTTTACAAATTTTATTGTGCGGATTTTAGCTATTTATCTTTACTAATAACAAATATATTAAGAATTAGAAATATAATATATTAAATCATATTATGATGACTAAGATACGAATACAGTGAATGTTGGTTTTTTTTTTAAAATTTAAAACTTTCTTAATATTACTTAGGTAATACAATTGCATTGCATTTTCACGTTTTTGTTTCCATTTTCTGAGTTAGTCATGGGATCATTTCCAGCCTATGATGAACAAAATTACTCAGCCATGTGATTATATGAAACTGTCATTAACTCTCATTAAGTATCTTCCTTATTTAGTTTAGGTAAATTTTTTTTAAGTATAGCCTGACTAAAATAGGTTTCTAAAGAGATCTAGAAATAAGAACTAAAAATTCAAATTTCCAGAAAATTTTATAATTAGAACCAATTAATGTTAAGCATTTAAAATAAAATGAAATTTTTTTTTCATATCTAAAACCAAAATATTTATAACAGTGTTGAGATTGAAAATTATCCTCATAAATGAATGAAAAAAAAAATGCAATTTTACAAGCAACAATTAAGGTAAGATTATTTTATTAGTTTGTAATTTCCTATATTGTGTTTCCTAGACTACAGTTTTATATCAGAAGAATAAGACCAATGTGTAAAAAAATTCAATAATGCAGTGGTAGAAAAGAACAAATGTTCTATATTGAATGGAACTCTAGGTATTACATTATTGTAATAAAACTAAAGCCATTCAAATATTGTTAATGAATAATTTATTAATCATTTATTTAGTTATTACTTGTGATGCTAACTAAAATAAATCACAGCTATATTTTAAACTTTTATTTTACACTCAAGATAAATGCTTGTAATTTTAATACTAAAACTTAACCTAAGTTTAAACTTAATCCATAAATTATGTTCTAAAATATTGATATAAATATAGCATTTATTCAACTTATCTAAACAAAAGTTCCATTTTAATTATTTTGAAATTCCTGTTAACAGTATTATATTTTCTTGTAAACATTCCTGTTGACATTGCATTCCATTAGGTGTTTACCAAAGACTAAAATAGCAAAAAAAAAAAAAAAAAAAAAAAAAAAAAAAAGAAAGAAAGAAAGTAGCATCAAGGATTGGTTCTCTTTCTTTCTTTTTTGTATTCATTCTCAAAACGCTGATGGATATTGACAAGAAGTGAAATAAATTGAATCAGATGGAGTTGAAGAAAGCTCACCCCTACCCGGATAGAGATATTCAGTTGCAAAAAAACCACGCCTTTCTTAATTTTTTACTTGAGTGAAAGCAGCTGCATTGCCTGAAGGACGTATCGGACAAGTAGCTGCGATTTGCGAGAGGGTCAGCCCAAATCATGAGTCGAGTGTTGCTCTGTTTTCACAATCCTTTCACATTTCAAGTACTGAGCCTTGGTTCCCCCGAACCGCCAAGAGAAAGGCGAGTTTTGTAGAAATGAAATAACAGTCCTAGATACAGTTTGTTATTTTTCTTTATTAAGAAATTGTTATTGAGTTGGTCAATGGAGCTCTTCAAAGCGTTCTCATTCATTTGCGTAATCACTTGGAATGTCCTAATACACCCACCTACTCATGTTACAGAAATCAACTGTGGATTGAATACATAGTTAATTATTTGAGTTTAATTGTTTCCAGCTGTTCCAACTGCAAATCTTTAAACTACTTTAGTATGTAAGAACGAAGCACAATGTTTTAATAAAAAAATAATTTTAACACAATTAAAAATTTGATGAATAGAGAATTTAGAGAAAGAGCCTAAGCAATAATGATATAGTTCTTCATAAAAAAAATTTTCTTGATTAGTTTCATTTTATTCATTATTAAAAATTGTGTTAAAGAGAATTGCATTGATAAATTTATCCTATGAAGTAAGATCGCTATCAAATTAGAGATCGTTATTTTAAAATATCAGAGAGACTTTGACAATATTTTTTCACACATTTTTCTTCACTTTTTATAATAGTTTTCTTCTAAATTATCAAAACGTGATTACTTTTAAAAATTTTGGAAAAATAAAGAAATATAATATTTTTATCATTCAAAGAAATCAAACTACTTACATAATTTTAATCTTGGAATAATTAATCCCTTATTTCTTTTCTTTATCAAATGAGATATATAAAAAATAATTTGTGGATTCAAGTATCAATTTTGAGCTGAGTTTCATTTTCAGGCTATAAATGCTTATTTTTTAAAAATTCATGAATTACATAATGAGAAAACAAATTCTTAAATTATGCCCTTTGAATTTAACTATATGGTAAAGCGAGAAATTTGAGGAAAAAAAATCTAGTTTAAAAAATCTACTCAATCTTGTTCAATCTAGTTTTGAATTTAATTGATTTAATTTGAAAGTGCGCGCCCAGAAATTTTTATATATATTTATTTATATATATTTTCATATATATATATATACAGAAAGCAATTAGAGATTACATTATTCCAAAATAAATTTAATTTAGAATAATATAATCTTTTTCTTCAAAATCATGATTTGCTTACTTAATTTTATTGTCTAGTGTTGAACGTTTCTTTTAATATGACAATTTGCTTAAAATGTGATATATTACCATTTAATCAATATCACACATACTACATATAAGTGCTGAAATTATTTTTTAAGAATTATTAGTTTTTTCTCAGGACCGCATAATTAGTTTTTAATGTGCAAAATTTATTCATCTTTGTTCTTTTAGATTATCATTACTAACTGATTATTAGTAATTGAGAACTAAACGATAGCATTCCACAGAAAATGTAAACCTTATTTAAAATAGTTTGCTAAAGGAAATGCTTAGAAAGAAAATACAACGAATATTTATTTTTCTATAATGAACTCCAAGGTTCCAAATTAAATAGGAAAAAAGAGGAATTTTTCTGTTTTATTTAGTTGAATTACATAAAAATATAGAAATGTGTAGAAATTCATTTTGAAACAGAGAATTTTCATTTTGTTATTTTTTGTTCAGGAGTGAGAAAAATAATTAGTTATTTTTCCTGCCTATTTCATATCTAAATATAGAGTAAACAGGAAATAATGACTGTTCGTTGAGTGAAATTTGTTGTTAAAATCTTTTTCCTTTACTTCATCTCGGATGTGAATGGCTGCATTGGTTTGGAATTCTAATTACTCTTTATGCACCAAAAAGTACCTGGAAAAACAAACATCTCAAAAATTTTGTCCTTTTGTTCATCTACACATACCTTTCTTACTAGAAACTATTGTTTTACAAATACCTCTAGAATTTATAAATAAAAAATTTAAATAAAAAATATAAATTCTACTAGCTATTGGCTTGAAGTTATTTCGTCGCCAAGAAGTTGATCAATCTTTTAAGCCAAAATATTTGAAGATTTTTATGAATACTGCACGTAATGCTTTATGGAAAGAATTTCCATAAACAGTAAAGCTGTATTTAACTCCATCACATAGAAGTAAATCCAGAAAACTTTAAAATAACTACCTCGACAGTATTGTGTTAGAAGAAATGCAAATTCAGTCTTCCATTATTCAACAGTGACTGAAAAGAGCTACCAACGTTTTGCTCCAAATAGCAGGATTTTACCACTAGAATACTTCTATGGAGTTTTTCAGTGAAGATTTTTTGATAATACTTTGGAAGATAGAAAAGTATGATATTTGGTATAAAAAATAGAAATATTCTAGACTGAATTTCGTAAGGATAAGTGTAATAGTTCAATATGGTTCGTTTTTGAAATATTTACAGGTTTTTCCAGAGAGTTATGTTTATAGATAACGGGGGTCTTTCCAGTATTCATTAGATGAAATTATAACATTTCAGTGAAATACCGAGGGAGGTAATTCACAAAATTTCCAATCACTTACCACGAAAGAATTGATCTAATCTAACAATAAGAAAATGGAAAGAAACCTGAGACATCAAGTGATATTTTTTGGTAATAAAATTAAAAATATACTCTTATTAAAAAAAATAATAGTTTGATTGAATTTATTTAAAAAGGAAATTACAGTGAATATTCATAATATAATAAGGAAAAATTAGGATACCAATGTAGAGTATAATTTATTTTATTTAAATATTATCATTTTGATGATTTTCGATGTAATAATTTTAATGTAGTATTTTTTGGTAATAAAATTAAAAATATAACTTAATTTTTCTCCAGATTTATTAAATATATTTCATTGAACATTAAAAAGTTTTCTAAATTATGTGTCCTAAAATTGGCGATTCTTCGTGTTTTTTTTTTTATGTTTAAACAGAAATTATGTGAAATAAGCATCAAAGTCCAAATTATTTAAGGTTCTGAATATAAAAAATCATAAATAGCTTGCCAAACGTATTTAATCTAAACAATTTGCATATTATTCACAAAAATGTAACTACACAAATAGGAACAAAATAATAAAAATAAAAACAAACAATGTTAAATAAATCTAAATAGCTATTTTAATAAAAAATAATTTTTAATTAAAGATTTTAAGATTAAAAGGATTGAAGAGATTCATAACAGATTTTTTTAAAATAGCCTTTCTAATCTTAAAATCTTTAATTAAAATTATTTGCTTAGATTTATAAAATGACATTAAAAGTGAAACACAATTTAGATTATATTTGATTACAAACGTTTTAAAGAAAACTTTTCATTTAAACTCTTTCTCAGAGTTTTATATTTTTTATTTAAGTATTAATATCTATTTTTTATTCTTTGTTGAGGGCAGCTCACCAAACACTTGTTGAAACTACGTTTTCAAGAAACCAGTTTGCAAGCCGTTCATTTCAAAGTGGATAAGCCGCCTTTATGAATTATGTTTAACAGCAAAGGGCTAAAGGTCAAGCATCTTCGTGGCTATTTTTTTATTCGCAAATGACTTAAAAAAAAAAAAAAAAATCAGAAATATGAAGTTACTAATAAACCAAAATGAAAGGATTTCTTTGAGAATATTCTTTTGAATTGATTTGCTTGCAATCCGCCTCATGCTACAAACAAATAGAAATCGTCTATGAAAATGAGTTCTAAGAATAACTTTCTGTTATTTCGAATCGTAAAATGATGAATGGAATACGGAAGAATTAAAGTTACAGTTTTTATATTTATATTTGATTAGAATAACTAGTAAAATACTTTACAATCTTAATTTAATGAGAAGTCTCCCTTTGCCAAATAATTACGACTTCGAAATTGATTTTAATTAGAACTGTAGTGAATTCATGTTTTTGAATTCAAGACTGGAAAATTTATTGGATGGCATTAATCTGATGAAGGAAATGAAAATGAAGAAATAAGGATTTACTAAATATCAGGGTTGTAACAGAATTTGATTATTTCAAGTCATAAAATATAAAAATACATTTTCTAACTCAACACCAATTTATCAAAAAAAAAGGAAATTATATTATTTAATGTGTAAAATATAACACTTCATTCATTTAATAGAATTAATTTATTGCTCTTAAACAATTCTGTTTGTAATTTTTTTTAATAAAATGATATGTAGTTTTATTCTTAAATTATTTTTATTCAAGAATTAATAGAAGAGTATAAAGAAGTATATAAAAATTAATATTACAAATTTTTGCTATCTTTTTCACAAGCAATACAAATTTTTGCTATCTATTTCATAAAACGATATTTTAATACTGACCACTCTGTAAATTAAATCAAAATGTAAGTTTCTTTTACTTAATATATTATATTATAATTAGTAATTTAGTACAATTCTAATTAAAAAATTAAAACATTTAATGGTTTCTTTTTTAACTAAGGATTTAAAAGATTTAATTCAAGATTAATGTGATTCAAAAATTGAATTTTTATCAAATAGAAGGGATTTGAATTCCCACATCTACTTTTAATAAAATATTTAATTAAAGATTTTAAATTTATCTAAATAAAGTTTACTTCTTCAGTAATACACATTTGAGAATAATATTTTGTTTTTCACGAAAAAAAGGAAAAAAACCCAATTAAAAAATATTTTTCCAACTTAATTTTTAAACAGTGTACAGTTAGTATTGGAAATATGAGAAAAGAATTTTGGGAGTATGATGCGAAATATATGAATATAAATTTTGAAAACATAGATGTACTTTCAAGTGAAAATATGTTTTTCTGAAAATTATAAGTTACAAGAAGCTTAAGAGAAACTAATTAAAAAATAAATCAATGCGTTGCTAGACGCTAATTGCGTTCAAATAAAGAAATTAAGAATTTTGTTTACATTGAATTTTTTTCTTATTTAATTTAGTTTTAATTTTATAAAATTAGAGCAACCCAGAGAACCTTATATTGTGCTATAATATATTAGCATACCTAAAAAATGAAAGTATAAATTTCAAATTTAAATATATATTTTAGAGATACTTAATTTAAATATTGAATACAACAATTTATTTAAATATACATTATATATGACAAATTTCTCCCCTGTTTTTTACATATAAATTAATTTAGGGAAATAAACATAAAATAAACATAATTATTTTACATGTCTATAATAATATTTCCATAAAAAGTATAAAATGTAATCCGTTTTACCATTCTCTGTTGGTTGAACGAGATTACATTTTATATATAATATTCATAAAAGCAGCGAGAAGTGAAAAAAAGAGTCTCTGATTTAAAGAAAAGAAAGAAGAACGAAGAAAGTGTACAAAATGAATATTTTTATGATTTCATTTGTAAGTTTTTTTAATCAAAATTTTTCTTTAAATAATAAAAATATGGAAAAATTTGGTAACCATACCTCTGAGCAAACACTTTAAGTATAGATTGTAATTCTAATCATTCTTAATAAAAAAGGGAGTAAATATTTGGTAAAAAATAAATCCTTTTTAATTTGATTTCAAAATTAACCAAGTATTATATTTTTCAAGTTAGTTAACGATTAGAAAATAAATAAAAAAACTATAATGGAAAGAGTACCGAGGAAAAGATAAATTTATTTCAGATTAGCAATTTAAAACTAGGAAGGTGTCCTTTACTCTGTAAATGAAAACTCCTAAAAAGTAAACAATTTGATTTAAAAAAGTATCAAAATTCACAAGATGTGTTTATTGACATTTAGAATACCAAATAAATTTTTTTAATAATGAAATAAATATAAAACGATTTTTTTAATTGAGTTTACGAATCATACACTGATTTATAACTTTGTAGAAGTTATCAAATTATCTTGATCTAGAATTTTAAAGAGATTTCGATAGATTTGGTTAAGTTTGGAATACAATTTAAAGAGTATATTATTATTAAATTAAAATCTTTATAGTAGTATTTTGCATGAAACTCACCTGCTCACCTGTTGATCATTTTAGAAAGTAATTTTAGCCCACCACAGCTTTTTCATCTTCATAAAAGTAACATTTAATGTTTTTTCATCTTTATATATATATATATATATATATATATATATATATATATATATATATGCCAAATATTAATTCAAGCATTTCACTAGGCTAAATACATTTTATATTATTCAATATTATTTTAAATAATTTATACAGAAAATTAAATAAAAGTATTCTATGGTTAAAGATTTTATTCCAAATTTATATAAAGGTGAACACTAAATTAAAGTTTACCGAATATTTTATATATCAGACTTTTATCAATTAATATGGAAAGATTTACTTTTGAAATTAACACTATACATTAAATTTGAATCTTTTTGTGAAATAGGATAGATTTACATTAACTATGTTTTATATTTATCTAAAAATTAAGTTAAAAATGATTTTCATAAGAATTAATTGTTATTTTTTTATGTTCAATATGTAAAACATTATTTGTTTTTAAATACGAATAGTTTAGATTTTAGTACAACTGCTTGATACTAAATTTAAGCTTACTTAGAATCAAATAATAAAAGTGTGCATGATTAATTCCAAACACACAATTTGGAATATAATAAGTGTTAAAATATAATAAATTACTACTATAATTTAACTTACATGATATTTTATGCTATAATTCAATAATTTTAAAATTAATATTAAATTAATTAGTTTCATGGAAGCTTCTAATTTGGTAGTATTGCTTCAGGAAAGCAATTCCAAATTTATTTTTTCATATTTGCCTGGAAATCTACTCAGATTAATGATATTGGAACTCTAAGTAAATGAATAAAAGTATTGCATTCTTCAAAAAAATTTTTTAGCAATTCTATTAGATAATGTTTTAACCATAAATCTATTGTCTATAAAATTGATATAAAATTATGCATATAATTTTGAATACATGAAACGTGCGAATACTTTACACTAAATTAAATTATTCATAATAAAACTTGATACAGATTTTTAAAATTTAAATTTAATTTCTCAGGATAATTAAAGACACAAAGTGTTTTTTTAAAACACAACTTAAACATTTGATTAATTACATTGGTCTGTGTAATGAATGCATGCTCTACTTTATCTTAAACATCAAAACGCAAATCAGAAGGATTTGCAAATGAAGCATAAATATAGAACAATTAACAAAGTAAGCTTACGTCAAGAAAGTGTAATCTAACTTTCGGTTAAGGAAGTACGTGCGTTTATTTTATAAAAGCACAATAAACGTTCCATTGTCTTTGCCTGGCAATGAACGAAGTGGATGGAAACTGGACTCTAGTGTGCGGTTGCGTCTACGGAGTTCTCTCTTTCTTGGCGGCGAACAGGCAAAGCCGAATGAAGATCAATACTGTGATTTTCGTTAAAGATAGACTTTACATCTCCAGGGTCACAGTTTTCTCTGCCCCGCAAATCGAATTTTTCTCATCGCTGAGCACAGTTTTCCGGAAACGATAGAAAACAAAAGGAAAAGCGGCTCAAACTCCTTCAAGAATTTTTCTTTTGTGTATAAAGTCAAGAAGAGAAGAAGCGAGCGAGAGTAAAAGTATATCCCTTCTTCCCATCGACTACTTAAATTGCCTAAAAGGGTTTTCAAGATGAGTTTTAAATACTTCGATAGAAAAAAAAAATCCTGTCTCAGTTCTTTTATTATGAAAGCAGTGAGCCAGAAAATAATTACTCATAGAATTTGTGGCTGTAAAAAAAATTAATTACCTTCTCTAAAATGGTAGCTTCTTAGACATTATAAAACTTTTAAATTAATTTTAAATATGATGCAAAGATTATGCAAGAAATATATACAATATTTTTTATACAATAAAATAAAATTTAATTTTTCAGATCATTTAATATTATTTAACTTTAAATAATCATTTATACACCAATAACTCAAAATATGAAAGTTATAATACAAACACAGTGAAAGCTTTTGAATAATGCATTTCTCAAAGAAAAAATAAAAAAAAATATTATTTCATACCTCTCTGATTTAAATATACATATTCTATTCTATTCTATTCTATTCAATACATCATTTATTAATGATTTTCAAATAAAAACAAATCAAAATGTAAATATTATGAGGAAACTGAGAAACGCTTAGATCAACTAACTATTGACCATTAAAATTATTTTGCGTCGTAATTGATTTAAATTCTCTTTTTACTTTTTTCCCTTTCACATAAAGGTTGAACATGTAAAAACTTTCTCGATAATTGAGACTCAATCTATCAAATTGGAATTGTAAATATTGTTTTTTGAAGTAACGCACTTGAGATTGTGTTGACGTAAAACAATGGAACTTTCTATTTTACTATTACAGCTATCTGCGAAATCATCGAACGTCACCAATCATTTTTTTTTACTTTCAACTACTTTCATAAATTAACCAACATATTAAAAATAAATTACATCGGAATGAGGCTAATATAATATTTGGAGGTGTAAAGCACTTGCAAAAAGCTTTAATGAACCAATGACAGCACTTGACTGTTGGAGCAAATTTTATTAGAGTTGCAAGTGCTAGATTTATTGATCTTCATAGATGATAACGCTGCACATTGTTGACAACAATAAGAAACATAATATCGGGGGAGAAATCTGTATAGTTTCATTTTATGGCCTCTTTTAACTGTACAAATCTTGACGATTATGTGCGCATACTTCAGAATTCAGATAATACCAGAAATTCATTGAAATAAAATCAAGAGATAATGGTAACTATGAAATTTCAAAGTCATGTGAAATGATATCAAAATACTGTTAGCAGTGGCATACTTTCCTGTACCTAGCTCAGAGCTAGTTCTACAAGTTAGATGGAAACTACCGAGATAAGACTGTTGAAACTTCGTAATTTAGAAGTATGGATCAAATGGTAGACCCCCAAACACTTTTGAAAGATATATTCAAACACTAAAAGCGAAGTTGGAAAGACAACCATCTTGAATCCATAGAATGTCATTAACAATTGTTTGCTGCTGTAATTTTGGAATAACACATTTCTGCAATAATATTGTATGCTGAGCTCATATGCAACAAGCTCATTGGTTATCATGTGCAATCTAACAACATTGTATAAATGTTGTAACTGGAGGAATTTTAGTTCCACTGTTATAAAGGATTGCGTTCTCATAATTGTGAAAGTAACCTCTTTGAGAAATGCGAATTTAGAACGAATGCTTAGCCTTGTTTAAGCCCCTAATACCTTATTGTTAAGATTTTCGTTAGTCTAGTGAGGGACTTACAACACTTTAAACTCAATAAATCGATATAATACTATACGCCCCTAAGCTGTAGTACCTGGATTAGATAGTTATCCATAAAGAAACATCCTCAGAGAGTGCAGAAGCTTAAGAACTGTAGTTTCTTTTAATCTGTTTAATCTGCAAACAACACTTCAAACAGTATTCATTGCATTTGCAATAATTGTTATCGTGCACTTTCACAACAAATTCTACAAGAACAAATGAACACCTGAAGCGGACGTTCCATTTGTTCACGAATGAATAATGGATGTCAGGACGCAATCTATCCCATCTGTGCATTCCCTTTCCACAAGAGTTTTTACCAAATCGCTAACAATTCATCGTAATGGTTTTTCCAAAATTTAACACTGGTTTGGTAGTATTTTTCTAGCTCAAATAATTATAGATTTGTCAATTTACTTCTTTACCTCCTTAAATATTAGAGAGAGCTTTGTTTCATGTAGAAAAAATTTCTATATGAAAATAATTATAATGGTTTTGATGAATTTGCATTTTTTGTAGTTAAATAATTTTTCAGAAAAATGTGTCATCTATAATTGAGACATCGAAGTTAGGTGTGGATGCCTGATTGGGAAATATGCGAAAATTGTTTTCTATAATTTTGGTATTTATATTATTTGAAAGCTGATATTACTTCCTTTGTGAAAATCAGTTGTTTTTGCAGTGGAATATTATTTACCCCCTTTCTCTAAAAATATAGAAAATGAGAATAATTTTATTTGTTAGTAACTAAATTAATTACTCAATGATATTGCAAATAAAATTTGAGTACGTTCAAAATTAATTGTTCTTTATAATGAATTTTAAACACAAGTTTCACGTTGTTTCAAAAATTCACAACCAATTAAAACGATTCTCTTTAATTCATTTCTGATGATCATAACATGAATCAATTACAAAAAAAGACTTTATTCTAAATCTCGTTGAAGAAAATTTATGAAAATTTCTAACATTTATTAAATTAATAAAAGAAGAGAGGACTAAATTTTGGCATACACAAAATCAAAAGGGCACTAAAAGTTTGCTCGGCATTTGCAGTTTTCAGTAAAGTGTCATGCACAAGATTCAAATGATATTACTTTATGTTGTCACAAATCAAATTGCTTTAAGATGGAATAGTTCCTTTTTCCATTTCTCGATGCAGGTTTTAAATGAGAAAAACAACTTAAAATGCTTATTTTGGATAAGTTACCAATAAAATCCATGATAAAATTTGAATGGTAGTGAACAAAAAAGTGTTAAAAATCAATATATTTCATTTGACAATGTGTTATAGTAAGAGAAAAATGTACGGAATTACTGAAACATGCCAAAGTATCATTCTACGAACATTTACTAAATTAATTTATTACGAAAATACTTATATCAAAGCAATTAATTCCCGTTCTACAGAACCACTAACACTTTCATCTATAACTATCCACACACATATTATAAATTGATATTTTATTTGTATATAAATTTGGGAATTAGATTTATGCAAGATTTTTTATACTAAAGTTTGACATCTAGGTTGAACTGTTATTGATCTAGGAAGTGTAGATCTGGAAATAAAGTAGCTTCCGTAGAAGCAAAAATAATTGAACAACCGAGATGTTGCCCATTTTTTAAAAATTGATTATCAGAATCAATAAATTGCTAGTGAAATATTTGATTTAATCTGAGTACAGTTTCTACCAATCACTTATAATCAATACATAAAATGATTAATTTCCTTTCAGCAAATATTTTTCAATGTTATTGACTCACTATTTACTAGCATTCGTCAAACTCTAAAGCCCTTAACGATTTTACGAATCCGTTGTGATTCAAGTTCATTTTGGTAATTCATCATAACAAAAAGAAACCGATATGTAACTATAACCGTCGAGTTATGGTTAGTTAATCAATAAGATCATCAGTAGTGATAAAAATACTAATATCATTTAAGAATTTAAAAATAATAATAATAATATCCAATACCACGATTGAAATGCTATAATTTAAATAATTTTTTTTATTTTCATTTACATATGTTTCACACACATACAAAATTGAATTACTTTTTTGTTTAAACATTCATAGAAACATATTGTGTTAATGACATTTATAGAAAGTGTTGTCAATTATATAAGGAACTAAGGTGAAAATGTGCTTTAGGTCCCCTACTTGGCGTGTTTTCAAAATCGTGATGCCATGGCGAAAATTCTACCGCTATTTCAAAGTGAAACTTAATTAGCGACCAATGAAAAGGCTAAAACAAAAGAGTAATTAATGAGCATGCGCGAAAAAGCGCTTCAAATTCGCGAGTTGGCGAAGTAGGGGACCTAAAGCGCAATTTAACCGGAACTAATATTCACAAACCACAAAAATATGATTTCCCGTCTTGTTTATTATATTAAAATTATAGACGATAGGAGATGGATTCTACCATGTTGCAACATTATGTTGAATCATCCTTCTTATCCATTTTGAGGTCTAAGATGTTCAAATTGTTTCAAATGATCATTTCAGATATTCAATATCTCAGAAAAATATTGATAATATTTTTGGAAAACAGTATTTATAACACATGGGAAATATGAAATTGATATATAAACTTAAAGTGAGAATATATAGGAAAATAACACTACATTTTCAACTCTGATAAATCTATATAAAATTGATAGAAATTTTAAATATCAACTAATAAACAAAATTATAAATACTTTAGTTAAAATTAATTCTTGCTCTATTAAATTATTATTATAATATTTTTTGACATCAAGCACGTTTTAAGTAAAGTATGTATTTTTTCATGGGATTATTTTTACGATGGCATCATGATAGATAACTAAACTTTTACTAAATAACTTTAATTAAATTTAATTAATAACCATTAAAAATCCAATAATCTGAAAATCCTTTTGGGTGAATATTTTAATCGGTTAAAGAGAAAATACGTATTTGAATGATAGAAATGTATACTCAGGAACGATATATTTTTACATATGTACACAAATATTGAACTTTATAAAGGAATTTAATTTTAAATGATGATTGAATAGCTTAAATTATTTTGAAGTGTCACTTGTTAGAAAAAACAAAATTTTCTTGGTAGTTTTATATATTATGAAATTATATATTTTCTGATAACATCAAGGTCTCATAATAAAAGAAAAATAAGCCAAGAGCCACGTATACCGATTTTATATGTTTGAAAAATATTCCATCTTTTTGAAAAGTCATTTTTCTTATACATTATTTAATAGAGCATTATTTCATTGTTTCCCAAAAGCTCTGAAAAACACAAAATTTAGTTTTCCAGTCATTTGTCATCATCATCCTGGCACAATGCCAATGAAAAGTTTGGAACTGTGTCCAACCTTCACCCTATCCTTTATTATTTTAAATGAGGCAAATATTTACTTAAAATTTATCTTCATATAAAATAACTAAAGGACAGGCAATTCTTCACGATTGAATGCCATTAATCTAACTTAGCAACATTAAATTTTATTGTGTTTCTTACGTGTTTAACAAGTGCACAAAAATGAAGCTAAATGTATGCATCTTATATGTGGCGTTATTAAATTTTTTTATTAACAATTTAAATTATTAATGTATTACAGATTAAATTACTAATGTATTTATATTATCAATAGAAATTGAAAACACATTACATCGAAAGTTATTTATGCATGAAATTAATAAAGAGTTTTGTCTTTTGTCAACATGAAACATATATAAGCAGTAAAGAGGAGATTTGCTTACAGGGAAATCAAAGTTGTTATGTAAATCTTCCATTTTTATAAGCATGATTTTGAACTGAGTAATCTGGATAATTCATTGAATTTTATAACTTTTATATAACTGGAAGATATAGCACGCAAATAAACTAATGAAATGTGATATGTGAGTGACTATGGAATGTAACAGATTTACTTCTCTTCTGAAGTGATTCTTACTTTGTTATTATTGCTTAATAAGTAAAATAAACCTATCAAATTATGTAACGATATAGTACAGATATAATTCATTTGACCTCTGAATCATCAGAAAATGAAAAAATAACCAATAGTACCCATTAATTAGTTAGAAGTTAATTATTTCTTTACATATACTTATACATAATATATATTTTATAATACTTTTTAGTTAGTTGAAAGCCGTGCTTAACAGAGATTTAGAGGAAAGTTGGAGTTATTATTTGTTAAACATTCCTGTAAAATGAAACTTATATAGAATATGACCCTATGTTTGATAAATATTTTTCAAATTCTTAATACAAAATGCATTTTTAAATATGTTTTTTCTGGGCAACAGAGAGTTATAAACTTAATTCTGTAGTATACTATTAAATATTCTGCGTAATTCCCCCCCCCCCCCGCCTGTTTTAGAAAAATAAACATTCCGCTAATTCAACGTTAATCAGACATAAATCATATATTATCACATAAAATATTTTATAAAAGTTAATAATTTCTATATCATAGAGCATGAATCTAAGTTTATTATAAACGACTTAAAAAAAAAGATATAATTTGTATTTTTTACAGGAAAATCGATTTATCGATTTTAATACTTTTCAAAACAAAATATTTTATTTTAAGTATATTTATATTTTGAACTAAATGCTTGAAAACGAATACCTGAGATAATAGTCCATAAAACAATACAAATCATCTCGTATATATTGATTTTGAGTAAAGTTTATATGTAAGTAATGGCAAGAAGTATGAAAATATATTACTTGTTTGTGGCCAAAATAAATAAATAAATAAATATTTTACTGTGAAGAAAAGACCTGGCTTACTTAGACACTGAGCAACCCACGGGTATTTTTATGTAGTAAAATTTAATATGCATTTACGGTTAATTTTATGCAGACTTTTTATAAAAGTTTATTTCTGATCTATATTTCAGTCTTTAAATATTATGCACATATAATTATAGTTAGTTAATTTAAAAAAAATTAAAAACTTTAAGTTAATTTTAAGGTTTTAAAAAAGTTAATTTTAAAAAAGTTAATTTAAAAAAATTAAAAACTTATAACTTCAGTTATTTAATTAGTTTTTGTAAGGAGCACCATTCGTAAAATGTAAATACGATCAGATTTATATCAACTATACATTACAGTAAGGAATTTCTTAGCAATTTTGACAGGAAAACTGTGTTTTCAATCGATATAGAAATATTATCTGAGTAAAACAATCATGTTGATAGAGTTCATTTGTGCTATTTAATAGAATCACGACATTTTCCATTTTATTTTGGAAATTTGTGAGAGCTCAGTAGTCAACCTCGTCTTTTGTACTAGCATAAAATAAAAACAATAGATATGATTTAGAATATGTTGTAGATCGTCATATGCTTAATATGTAGATTAATATAGTGATGTATACACAAACACTTAAAAATCATTTTGGAGACTTAAAATAAATAATAATTGTCTTTTTAATTAAATAAAAGGAAATTTGATTTTTTTATATTTATTACAAACTTAAAAAAAATTTATAATAACAATAATTTAAGTAATTGTATTTTCTAGTTTAAGGACACAACATTTATTATATGCTTTTCTATTCTTTTTTTTATATTTTATGCAAAATTATAAATGAATTATGACTTTAGCAAACTGTAATTACTAATTCCAAACACAAAATATTATGTTTTCCTAATCATAACTGGAAAAAAATTGGGTTATAAATTAGGAATGCATCGTATTAAATTACTGCGTGTTTTTTGCAGGTGCAAAGAGATTGCGGGGTGCATTGAGTGTTCGGGTCCCGTAAAATTGCGTAAGACACTTCGTTTAGAACTTCCCTGGACATTTCCAGGGTCTAGTAGCCTGAAAAAGGGGGTCTATATTAGAATAGCCATTTCGATCGACTGCTCGCTGCAAGATCTGGGATTCCGACGACGGCGGTTAAATCAGATTTGCAGACAGTATCGATAGTAAAAGAATCGATTTTTGCATTTCTTTCGCGAAATATCTTTGATTTATATGTAAATGATTCGTAGCTGTATTTCATGTCATTTTTTTCCAAATGATACATTTGGATCTGGCATTATTACTTTTTCACACGCAATTTGGGTCTCTCAAGCTGTTATAAAACAGAGTCAAATTTTAGAAATGGAAATTTGTTTATGAAGAATGTGTTTTTGTCCGAACGTAAAATGAATGTTTAGAAATGTTTCGCGTACATTTGTTTTCTGAATAGTAAGGTTATTCATCATAAAGTGCGCTGAGGAATATTTCTTATCGAATTTTAAGTAAAATAAAGAAAAGAATATAAAAATATATTTACAGAAGATGTGCTTTTTGTAAAAGATTTTTCGTCAACCATGAAAAGTTTTAGCAAAACGAAAATGGATTGCATGAGTTTTAAAAATTTTATATTATAATGTACTTTTTTTTTTAAACCAAAGAACTAATTAGATAGTAATATGAGAAATAATAAATTTCTTTTAAATTTGAAATCCTAAAGCAAACATAACTATACATTTTCCCAATTTTCCCAGAAGTATATATAAATTAATTCATAGATTTAATCAGATGTTTATGTAAACTAAATCATGACATCGATTTTAGAGATTATTTTCTTTTAAGAAAAACTAAAAGAATCCATTTACAGTGTATAATTTCTTTGTAGTTAAAAGGAACTCATTGTGAGAAGAAGATTAAGTAAAATAATCAGTTCGTTCGATCTAGATTCGAATCATACAGGAAATGAATGCATTTCGACGAATACTACATTCCTATATATAGTGTCTAAAGGTTATTTTTATACTTTTTTTTAATATAACTTCATGAAGTTTCTTTAGTTTCTGAACATTTTCAATTGCCTATTATGCAGCTCAAGTGCGACCTAATATATTTATGCACAGTTATTTGTAAAGAAATAAAATTGATGGGATGAGATTTTATGCTATTTTCTAGAAATCGGTCTTCTTAAGTGAATGTTGATAATTTCAAATAACTTAATGCTCAACTCAAGCATTTTCAAAGCAAATAAAATAATTAAAATTAATCAATTATATAAAATGTTAATTATTATAGATGTTTTAGAAGATAAATTAAGCTATGATGTTAAAAAGGGCAATTATTAATCTGATGATTTTGTTATATTCAATTATCCAAATTAAATTTTTCCAGTTCAAATTTGTTTAATTATTATTTTCGTTTCCAAATAAGATATTTTCATACGATATTATTTAATATTTGATTAATATCATTTAATACTAAAATACTTTTATAATTTATTAAAGCTAGATTTTAATTTTCGATAATTATGAAGATTACTATGCAAATTATAAAACTATTGACTTTATATTCTTTTCAGATTCTTGTTTTTGTTTTTATACATGGAAAATGGCAGAGAAAACTATCGGAAGGTCAATCCCACCTGAAAATAGATATAGTATTCTTGAATATTTTTAAAATAAAACTTTCTACTGCAAATTTTAATCTTGACCCAAAAAGAGAAAATCTAAGCAACGCTTTTGCATTTCAAAAATCTGCATTATTTACATAAAAATTTCATCACATATTTTGACTAGTTAAAAGTTAAATGTATTAGAATATTAAATTTTCATTCTTAACTTGTCTTAAATTTCTTAGTTAAATAAAAATAGTTAAGGACTAACGATATCTACCCAAATATGATTTTGTTTTATTAATTTCTGGATATACATATTTGCTTAAGATAAGCACAACATATAACGACATATATATTTATATCACAAATGAAGATTAAATTCTTATTATAATTAGGAATACATTATTTTAAATTATTCATATTAAATATTTATTTTATTAAAAAATAATTTTAATTAATCAATATTTTAATAATTAATTAAAATATGTATAGTTTAAAATTATAAGGATTTATGAAAATATAGAATAAAAAAAATTATTTATTCTCTCTCTCTCACACACACTTGCAGAGAGAGTGAGTAAAGACAAATTAATTTTTTTTAGGAAAAAATTAACTTCTTGATTTTAAAAACTTAAATTAATTATTAAAGACAATGTAATTTTTATAATAGCTAGTTTAAATTTTTTTTCCAAATAAAATCTTAAAAAATAATGCTTTCAATAATGCTAATCAAGACATTTTCATACTCTTAAAGTAGTTATTACATGCAATGTAATTTTCATGGAGCTAAAGAGTTTGAATGCTTTTTTCCAAGTAAATCTTTAAAAAAAAATACTTTCACTCAAGGAATTTTCATACTTTAAAATAGTTATTACAAGCAAAATTATTATTAACTATTTTAAATACTTAAAAAATGCTTTCAGTTAGGGCATTTTCATACATAAAAATTTAATACTTAAATTTTAAATTATACATTAAATTTTAGCAAAAAGATATTTTACAATTAATAATAAACAATTATACTAATAATTAGTAAAATAATTTGAATAAAAATGTTCACATCACATCTGATTTTTAGAATTTTGTTATGTACATGTTGATAAATATTCTGATGCAAACTGACGAAACAAAATGACACTAGTTATTAGGACTTTGAAAGACAGTTAATTAATCTGCATGTTGATAGCAAAATAGTTAACATTAGTCTTCAGTCTCGCAGTTCGTGGGTTTGACTCTTGATTCAAACTGGAATGTGAACGTTAGTAGGGGCTCATAATCCATTGGAGTAGTAGTAAGGTTAAATTGAAACAAACTATGTGTGAAATGATCGTACGATAACAAATCAAGAATAAAGAATTTTTAATAAACATTTTCTGACAAATTTTGCAAACCATATATAAATCCATTCTATTTTACTCAATATATGGACATACATTAACTAAACTATTTATTTAAAAATAAAAAATGAATGCTTTTCTTTAAAAAAACAGTACAATAAAAATAGTTTAATAACAATTAGAAATCTTACCTAAGCGCCCCATAAGAAACATGGAATAACGAGATTAAGAAATGGGATGTGTTTGTATAAACAAAAGTAATAAAAGACGCCTACACTCTTCGTAATTAAGCGAATCGCATTAATTAAATGTAAGACTGTCGGTGAAATACCAGATTTACGGATAAAGAACTTCCGAATTAGAGCAAAGGAAGAAGAAAAATAGTATTTTTTTTTCGTATTTCACCCATCGGTTAATGAATTCATTGCAAGGGATACACTGGTGATACTTTTTATTATTTCCATTGTTTAGAGGAAGTGAAGCCACATGTCCGGTAATGACAAACAGAATGATCTATGACTTAAGTCATTCTGTTAGCAATTCTGATGTCATCGTTATTTGTAACCGTATCCAATTTTGGCGATGGTGCCTGTAGAAAATTCATTACTCATAAATGAAACTTTATACAAGTCAATAAGAACATTTCGTCTCCTGACCTTAATTATTGTGAGAATTTCTTAAATTTAAGTAAAGTGGAGTATTTTTCTTTTTAAAATATTTGTAATCTTAAAAAAATACATTAAGATTTTCTAACTGAGCTAGTTTAGAAATGCAAGTAATCCTGCTGTTAAAATCAGAGGATTTTTTTTGTATGTATTTATGCTTTCAAACAGAATAACCCCTAACAAAGAGTAAATTTTATTTAAAATTGATTTTAAATTTAACTAGTTTTCTTTAACTTAAAATTGATAAAAGTTTTTTTATGCGTATATATTTTTCTGTAATGTTAAAACTTCGAATGATCTTACACTGGTGAGAGTTCAAGTTTAAAATTGAAGTGGCAATTTAAAATCTATACAGAGTTTAATATTAATAAAATTTAATAGAGAATTACGTAATATTATTTTTCAGAAATTTTCCCTTGTAATGGTATACCGATGAGGGAAAAAGGAAGAATATTTCGAAATAGTTCACGTTTAATGAGTTTTGTTTGGAATTAATTTTGACTATGGGATTCATTGGGTAATAATTTTAACGACAAATGTCACAACAAAAGAATTTGTATTAATTTATTTTTCGTTTTACTATTTTGATAAAAATAAATATGTAAATTACTTTACTGTATTTCTTATTTTACATGTTAGGAATATGTAGAATATAATATTGATAAATAATTTATTTACAAATATTTTTGTATATTAAAATTTTAATACTTTTTCAAATTTATGTTCTTAGAAAATCGAATAAAATGTAGTACGATTATATACATATATACTTTTATTTCAAACTATTTCTAACTTTCCATAGAAGTTGTTTCTAATTAGAAATATATATCAATGACTAATAAAGCAGCGAAAATATGAAAAATTTCAGTTTTATAAGAAAACATGTTAAGCTTTTATTTATTTTTTCACTTAAAGCTCGTGAATAATTTTTTTTAAAGTATCAAGTTTAGAGCTTCAATTTCATAAGAATTGTATTCATTTGTAAAAAAGTTACGACTAATTACGATTATTGCTAATTTTATTCAAAAAATAAAAATAGCGCTAACAATTCAAAAATAAAAATAATCACAAAATTAAAATTTTAAAGAAGTGAAAAATTTGATGTTTCTGAATATTTAATTATAACGAATTTCATTAGTTTTTATAGCTTATTTAACTAAAAATAAACAAATATATTTTTATCATTTATAAATTAGATTGAATAAAAAATAATTTCTGTTTTAAATAAGATTTTTGAATTAATAATTAATTTAAATACAAAGATATGCAGTGGACAAGTCAGCTTGTTTCAAATACTTAAATCGGCATTTAAGTAACTAGTTTAACATAATAACTTCTAAATTACAATAAAATATAAACGATAAATGCTTGTAAAGCAGTGATAATATTTAACATTTTTCAGAAAAGATTGTTTTCTAAAAAAGAAAATATATTAAATGTACATAAAAAAGTACATAAGTATTGAAATAGGATGAAAGAAGTTTCATTTCCGTTTGTACATATTTAGTTTTTAAGAATGGTAATTATTTCAACTTTCAATTTGGTAAAAGCTATAGCAACTTTAAAAGTGAGATAACTAAAGCTTCTAATTATAAAATGGTAGTTAAGTTAAAAATGGTGATGTTGTTCATTTGGGATTCGATTTTATTTACTTAGATAATGATTCATTAAGTTCGTAAATGAGCAATTTCCAAGAAAGTGGATAATTAACTCTTATCGTATTTTCAGTGACTTCAGGATTGAGTTCATGTAATAGCTAATAGTAATGCAATGAAAACAAAATAATTTATTAGGGAATATTATAGAATTATAATGTTTATGCTGACAAATAAATAACAGCGATTGTTTTAGCGTTTCTAATTGAGATTGCTTTTTCAAATTTTTGATAAATAATTTTAATTTTATTAAATATTAGTAAATTTGTTTTTTTCAAAAATGATTTTAAGTTTTTGTAGTGGATTAGTTTCCAGAGTGATGTAATTTTAAGACATTGATGGAAATTAATGTATATTCTTATGTGATAAAATATATAAAACATGTTTCATAATTTTTCTTATTGCTTTATGTAATAGTTCTCCAAAAAGTATTATATCTTTAATAAAAGCTATTTGAATACCTTGTTGTACGTTCGTGAATGTTATCGTGATATATACATATATTCTCATAAAAAATTATTATTTGGATAATTTAAATAAACTTTTCCCAAAAATAATTGTCATAAATAATCTAAAATTCAAGATATTTTTTAATAACGATTATAAATTATCTCAAATGATTCTTTGAATTACACTATTATTCTTATTTAAATTTAATTACTTTTACTAATAAAGGGATCAACCAAATATTTTTTTTAAATTTGTAAATTATTTAAAAACTTTTATCCGAAAATCGAATTTATTAAAATTATATTAAACTGGAAAAAAAAAACGTAGAGTTGTTAAATTTTTGCGTTTTTTTCAATCAACTTCGACATATAACCTGTGTTAAATAGTTTGTGAATAAAAAGTATTTATATCACCGGCAAAATATGAAAATTGTGGATCTTTGAGAATATTTTTTCTGATTGAAGTATTAATCTCAAGATTCACATTTCATATATATGAAGTTTCTTTCGGCTGTACTAATGGGAGTAGAGGGGTATAGATTTCTAACTACAGTTTATTTAATTTAAACTCTTTTATAACCCCAAACCACATTTAAATTTATATACTTTATATTTGTAGTATTAACAGAGAATGAATTATCATCATTTGAAACGCTCTGAAGTACTTTATTAGCACTTCTCAAAGCTGGATCATTATATTCATGATATGAATTTTTCAATTATTGGATGGAAATGGGAGAATATTTTACAACTAAAGTATTAATTATTTTATATATGAGTCTTGAGTCATATTCTTAAAAGAAATGAGATCTAAATTATTTTTCATTTACAGCTTTAGCTACATGTACATGATTAAAGAAGTTAGTTTGGTATTTAGAATAAATTAAAACTCGGGATTTATGTAATCATAGCACAGAATAATTCATAAAATTCTGTTTAAAGCTATCACAATAAAAATACCAGAAAATTCCCTTTAAATATGCTTAGAGCCAAATATCTGTCGAATAAATCTGAATGTTTTCTGGATTTAAAATAGAATTTACATCCGCAATATTTCTGATCAAAAAGATGTTTTTAAAGTATCATTGAAAAAATGCTTGCATATTAATTTTCAAAATCTAATTTCAAAAGAGACATTTAATCAGCTGCTTAGATTTTATGTACTTATCGATTTTAATTAATGTAATAAAAGTATTGTAATTAATAAAAATATACAATTTTAATATTTTATAGTAAAATGATTCTGTTATCGTTTAGGCTTGTTTCCCGTTCAGTAT
>JAPDSC010090354.1:0-35103 GCA_026290005.1 Latrodectus geometricus | reverse complement strand
TTCAAGATACTTGGCAGAAATAATATTTCCATTTAAATAGAATTTCAGAAGCAAAAATCTGCATTTTAGAAATAGTTTTAATTCAAAAAATTGAAAATTATAAATAAATTATTAATATAGAGATTCATAAAAAATTAAAAGTTCAAATATGATTACTATTTTTAAATAATTTCTTAAAATAAATGGAATATCATTTATTAATAATCAAAATAACCTTTCACCTTTAAAAACTAATTACTGAAAGTTTAAGAAGTGATTTTGGTAGTTGCTTAAAAAATCAATACATTTCTTGTAAAGTTGAATTGTAATTCATGTTCTTCCTTACTACTTTTTCGAGTGTACAATTACTACGTTTTGACGCACTCTAGTGAGTAACACACTCATCTTCTCTTTTCTCTTTTTTTACCCCTTTCATTCATTACGAATACCATTGATAATCTCTTCTAATTGCACGTTGCATTTTCTCCAAAATAAGCAAAGAAAATATACTTCAGAACATTTATGTAAATATCTAAAGCGAAATTTTATTCAAAGATTGTATAAGAAAACTATGTTTAAATATAAATTTTGTAGAGCTTGCTATGATCCTCTGCTTTGAATAATTTTAATATTTGAAATCTACAAAAAAGATATTTGCACAAGAAGTCGAATGAAGAAATTTATAGCAGCTCTTAGGAAGAAGAAAAGAAAAAAAGAATAATTTGGAAAATGTTTACCTCTCGTCCAATTACTCTGTGCGTGGAGTGGAATTCCTTCTCTTCGTTTTCGTCGGTGAACTATTCGACCGACGAATCGTTGTCCAGTTTTGCCTTTGCGGAAAACGATTCTTGATCATGCCGCTGAGTGTCGCTGCCATCTGACCCCAGAAAGCACGTGATTTGGATGAAGAATGATCCATTCCGCGCATCAGCATGAAGTAAAGGAGAATTATTAACTAATGTGCTTCTTGACACTTAATTTAAAATTTTGAAAAATATTTTTACTTAACTTAAATTGAAAATCAAATAAAATCTAACAAATATAATTCTGTACACATATATATATTTTATTTAAATATTTTTCGCATAAAGATTAGTATAACATGAAATTCTTTATGGATTTTTTTTCATCGAAATACATATTTCTAAAGTTATTGTAGTTTTAAGACAATATTTATGAAATTTTGTACACAATGAAATAAATTACGAAATTTTTCTCCCTAAAAGCATTTTACTACTTTTATTGGGAATTTATTTTTCACTAAATACATTTTATTAATTAATTTCAATTACTATGAAAGTAGTATATTGATTAAAATATTGATGCTGGTTATTACTGTAAGAAAATTTGTATATATATATATATATATATATATATATATATATATATATATACAACACATATAATAACAGTAATTTAAAAACATAATTAGAATAATTTGAAAAAACCTTTATTCAACAGTAGAAAGAAGTTAAATGCTTTTGCAGAAAATTTTTTAATCTTATTAATTTTTTAAAAAAAATAAATCAAGTTATATAAAATAAGTAAAATGATGTGTGTAGAATTTTCTAACTACAGCCCACTTTCAAAACCATTGTTAGTTTTACATTTTAATGAAATGTATTGTTACATTTGTTAATTAAATGTATCAACAGCAATGTGATGGTTTTATTTATATTTTACTTGAAGTCAAAACAAAACAAAGCAAGCTCATGTTTACCTACAAAAATTTGGTATATTGTAAAAATTTTGAGAATTAACAAATATGCACTGAAGATATAACAAATAAAACATATATAGAGCCTGCCAACTAAATTTATCATTAAATTTATAATATATATTTAATAATATATTTCACAATACATATTTAAAAAATGGACACAATTAAAAAATGGACACACATTAAAAAATGGACACATATTTGTAAAATAAAAGATCTGAAATAAATAGAAATATTTAAAAATTTATTATAATTTGAGTATCTTTCCTATCTTGTATAATTTAGTTTCTATACTTGATTTCTTTATTGCTTGCTTGTTTTCCATGCTATATTAAATAGAAAAAGCACACATGGGCAGTATATTTTAAAATGTTTCTATTTCTTGTGAAAGATATTTTACTACAGAGATTGTAAGGTTTTATAATTTATAATATAACTTAAATTCAAGGAAAAAATACCATATTTTAAATAATAATAAGTTATTCTAGTCAAATGTGTGCTGATGAAAGAAATCTAAAGTTTCTGAAGTTAAGTAAAATACAAACTTGAATACATATTTAAAAATATTTTTTAATCTATCCCAAAAATCGTTGTATCCTTCAACCAAGAACTTTTCTTTAGTCTAGTTTTGTTATGATGCACAACATTCAAATAAGAATTGTTTTTTTAAGTTGTCAAGAGTGTCTAAATATTCGTTATGTTTCCGGCAATATTACTAAAAATATTGCATAATTTAAAAAGAGAGTAATTTGTTGATTTATGGAGACTCCAGACTTGCAATTTCATTTGTCAAACATTTCTTTCATTTAAACATTGCATTTGATAAAGCATCATCTATTTTATTTAAATTTTTCTTAAATTTTTTAAAACCTAAAATAATGAGAGAAAAATAAATGTTGAATTTTAAAGTATTAAATGTCTTTTATTGTTTTCTAATTTATAGCGATTACAACTTAATATTTTGTATGATATTAAAATCAAAATTTGTGAAAAATATTAATATGTAAATATTACAATGTAAAAAGGTGAATATTCCTAATATATTTAGTAAAGATACATTTCAAAATTAAAATATAGTGGACTGTATTTATAGTAAAGCTTTTAATTTATTTAGCGGGTAATAATTGCTTTTCATTTTGATGAAACTTCAAAATTTTACATTTTAAAAAGTAAAAACATTGCCTTCTTCTTTTTGAATTAATGAATTTTTATTTTAAAGTGAATAAATTTAATAAAATGCCCTGTTATAATTAATTTTAAAAAAAGAATATTAAAGTATGCTTGGCATTTTTCATTTATAATTTAAATTTAATGAGAATTTATGAGTTATGCGATTTCCAAATGTATATTTCACAGTTTAAACTCTATCACGAGGAAGATAATAGTGTTATTTAAAATTTTCATTATAAAATTATGATAAATTAAGAATAAATAACTTTAGAATTCTGTTTTACTTATTTTAAAATTTTTTTTTATTCAAATGATTGTTTCATGAGTTAAAATAATGAAATACAGCTAATCAAATCGAAGAGGGAAAAATCTAAAAATATGAATAAAATTCAATGTGTTATAAACAGTGCACATATTGTAAATATTTTTTTTGTGACGCTTTATCATCAGATGTTTCTAACTATTTTGGAACTTTATTGAAATGATTTTATAATTCATATTTTAAAATCCATAAATAAATTTATTTTTTAACCTATGATGTATGATAATGTTTTTTTAATTTAAAATATCGAAATAATTAATATTTTTTAATTTTTTATGACATGAATTTTTATATATATATATTAGGAATAGGTAATACAAATTTAATAAAGGCATTTTAATGTAACACATTATGATGACAAAGTTACATATTTATATAATATTTTTTCCAGAATATATTTTTAATGATATTTTCAAGACTTGATGCGAATAAATATTAATTAATGTAATCACGCATTCAAAAATTATCAAAGATTTTAGTGGAAAGATTTATTTTCATTTTTAAGTACCAAGCATTTCTTTCATAAACATGTATTTTTTTTAAATATTAAAATTGTTATAGATTACTACTTTTGAAATATGTTTTATGTTATCAGATACTTTAAAGAATTTTATAAAAATTATCATTGGATTATTAATAAGAGCAATGATAATTATCTTGAAATTCATTTAAATTCATAATTCTTCTAAGCAATTCTTAAAATAAAATTATCAGGCTGATTTTGTAATGAATTTTACAATAAAAAGTAAAAATTATATCAAAAGCCTCTGATATAAAAGAATATGAGTACAAATTTTTCTGTTTAAATTTTAATAACTTATAATTAAAAATTTCCATACCAAAACTAAAATTTTTTTTATGCAAATCATTTAAATGCTTAGCTGAAATCAGAATATACTTTAATTAAATTATTGATTGTTTATTATATTTTACAAAAATTTTAAATAAATTATTTTAATTTCATTTGGCGTAACGTGTTTACAAAATATACATTTCACATTTTTTCCTCAAAACTAATTGTACACATGTATATATTTTAGCAGTATATTTTCTAAAATATTGAAATTAATTTGCAGTTTTAAAAACTCAAAATGAAAATTCTATTTATATTATTCTTGCTTATTATAGACATGAAATATAACTTTCGCTTATTTAAATATAAAGTAGCTTCTAAAATATTTCTCAGTACTGGTTATTATCTACAAGTTCATTAAAAAGTAACGTAAAATTACTATCTTTTCTCAAGAAATATTAGAGAGATTAAACAATTTTGTGTTAAAAAAATAATTACCTTCATTTAAACGATTGAGTAACTTGTTCTATTAAATAAAGTGCTGCCGCGCTCATAATCATATTATGGTCAAGTTGCAGGTAACTTGATTATTGTAAAGCTCTAAGAAATTAAATTACTGAGTGTGCTCAGCATTTTGAGTTTTCTTTACATTATCTGATTGATTTTGCGAATTTTTTCATAATTCCTTTGCAAAATTAAATAAATTTTATTTTTGAAGAAAACTTCAAAAGATCAATGAAAATTTTTATGGAAATAAACAAAGAGGGAAACATGTAGAGCAAGAAAATTCTAGGTTTCTATTAAAAAAAAAAAAAATTGTTTTTTCTTCTTCTTTTCTACAATCTTCAAATAAAGTCACTATAGAACATAGCAAAAATCTATATTTAGATCAATGAAATTAAATTTTACATTAGATAAATATAAAAAAAATATTTTGTGATTTTACTAAACAATGTTACTTTTTGGTTATTTTAACTTCTACAGAGAATATGCATTTTTTAAAAAAAGCTTGCCATACATTTTTATGTTGGTCTTATACTCGGTAATGAAAGTAATTTTAAAAATTTACAAATGTTTTAGAGAAATACGTTGTTTGCATGTTAATTTTATTTTATTTAATAAACTAATAAAAAAAAATTTAAGGAGTATCATCTTATTTTTTAAAAGTTGAATTTTGTTTTATTTATACGATCTTAAAGTCACAATATCCGAACTTTCTACACATTCTTCAATAGTTCGTCAGCATTTTTAATTTCTATTTATATCGAACAATCTAAGATAATGTAATGAAAGCAATATTTATGCGCATTATTTTCTTGATGTACTTTAATGGGAAAGTTTGATTAAATTTTCGTTTATTTTGATAGTAAAGTGATAGTATTATAGATCTGAAATTGGTTATGCATTGATATTATTTATAAACTAAAGTTATCATTAAATCAGATTTTCGAATTCAAAAGTTAAACAGAAGTTCCAATTAAAATTTTTTATTAAAGTCTAACTTGAATATTCAAAAATGCAAAAAAATAATTATACATTTATAAAATAAACTCTTGAAATGAAATAAATTCAAATAAATTTTTTAAAAACAGTGCAAAATCAGGTATTGAATGATTTAAATTGATTTCATTTAAAGCAGAAATTTCAATTTTTTATTTTAATTTAGTGCTATTAGTTTAAAGATACAAAAGTTTATTAAAGCCACGGTTCACGGTAAATATAATGCAGGGATTACAAAACCCGTAAGTTGGCCTTTGATTTTGAAGGGAATACCTCAATATTATTTCATATAATTTTAAGTTATTTTTATAAATCTAAATTATAAAAAAATATCAACTTTTTTGAAATTCGAAAGTTACTTCATAGCCCATTCATATAAGATCTCTTGGAGTAATATGCGTAATCACATTATTAATAGTCAATTAAGTTTTGTTATAATTATTTTTTTTAAATTATTAATTCAGAATAATAAGCGAATGAGATAAAAACTTTATTCCATTTATATGAAAACATTATTATAACTTTATTAAGGGAATATTATAGTTTAAATGATAAATAACTCAATTTTTGCTATTATTAAAATAAATTTTAATTCTAAAAAAGTTGCGTTATTTATACTTTGGACAATAAATCTCCTTTAAACAACAAAAGTTATAATAAACCAGATGGACGGGTAAAAATAACACAACTTCATTAAATTACTATCCATTATTTTGTGATGTAATAGAAATAACAGCAAATTCATTCTTTTAATGAAGAACTATTCCAAAAACATTATTTTTACTCACAGATTAATTACCAGGATGCATTTTCCCCAATAACTTATTAAAAGCTTAATTTAACATGATTACAAGCATCTGTAGGGAATATAATAGAAGCTTTTTAATCAGAATTCGTTGTAGATGTTCAAACTTGAAATCAATAGCGCTTGCATTCATCAAAGACCATAGAATTTAATGGTAATGGGCATCACAATCACGAACACTGCCAGCGAAATTCACGGATCAATAACTCTTGGAGAATAATTCTGTAATGAATGGTTTAATAAATTCTTCCCTGTGTAAATTATTAGGGATCGTAATGAAAATGGATTTGCTATCTCTGAAATAGGCATTTTACGAAAGAAATAAGAAAGGATTTTTTTTTTTTTTTTTTTTTGCTTTTCGCTTTTTCATGTCGCTTTCACTTCGTATGATTGAACATGCATCATCGAAAAAAGTTTATGTTCACTTATAATTATATTAAGCTAGACCTAATTTATGATGTTTTCTAATTTTCATACTGTGAGTTTTAAATCTTATTAAAAGTTTTTAATTGCTTGAAATGGAACTGTGAGTTTTAATTGAATTTTTAACTCGTTTAATTTGAGAAGTTATTACAAAAAACCTCGTAATAATTTTAGAAACTTAAGCATATTGTAATAATAAATCACGCATTCGTATAGTTATTGAAATTTTTCTGAATATTTTAATTATTTTAAAAAATCTGGTTTTACAGTTTTTTAGACATTTCTAAAAAAAAACAGAATATGACAATTTAAAAATTTCGTGTGGTAGAATTTTTAAATAATACTAGTTTAAGCATGTTGAAAAATTTAATACATTGGTCAAATTGTCAGAAGAGTCTAAATAGCGTAGTTTAGAAATAAATAATTAATTTTTTTCAAACCCGATTTTGGGAATTTCTTTTTAAAAATGTGAAATAAAAGAAAATAATTTTGAATAATGTACACTATTAAAATTAATTATAAATGCCGCCAAGAGATGGCACCACAGATTAAAATAATATAATTATAAAAACTATAATAACAGTCGCCAAATCGGTGACTAAATGATCATTACTTTGTCCTTAAATTCAGAAATTTGTGAGTTTGAACCTTGTCTAGAATATTGAATGTATGTTTTCAACGATAAGGTGCCCAGATTAAAATTTCGGACTTTTTTAAACTAACACTTGTATGAAAAACAATTAATGATTCAGCAACATACATCACTGCCCTCCCAAAATGCAACACTCTGAAAGAAGCATGAAATCAGATGGAATTTACATCATGCACTTGCAGCAATGAGATATGTAAATAATGACATACGTACATCACGGATGAATGTAATGCCATTTGCAAGTGCTATTAAGGGAGAAGAGAGAAAAATTGCCAGGGGGTTTGAAAAATGACAATTGTTTCTTCGTACGCTTTCTCTTTTTACATAAATTGTTAAATTATGCCTCTTCGCCTTTCAACCAATTTCTGAATTCGATCAAGCAAGAATAATAGCCTATAGGAATTATCCTTCGTAGAAATCAGTGATCGTGGTGAACAAAACCAAACAACTTTGAGGAAGATCTCCAATCGCTGGATGCAGGTGATGATCTGCATGTGCTGACAGGCATTTTACGTGCATAGCAATGGTTGTTTCCTCAATCACATCATGAACCATATCACAAAAAATTTAGTTCTTAAGCATCATTCAACAAGCTTTTATAACATTCGACGTCGTTTGCAGATGAGTTGAATGTCCGTAATGTGTGCATTTCTTCGTTACTTTTGAATCAAAATCATAAATGTTTACGCCGCCAATAATACGATGAATGACAGACATGGACAATGAAATTTAACTGATGCAATCTATTTTTGCATGTAGCACCACGACTGTCGAGTTCGAGTCTGGTGGTGCAGTGGTGAGGGACTGCTTAACTGTTGCATCGCGTATCACCAGACTGGTCCTGTACCTGATATCATATGTTTGAATGGTATTTGGAATGGATATGATGGATTTTACTCCCTCCTGTCTGTAGTACGCATTGACAGTACGCTCAATAATCAGTGCTAGATCGTTGAGGTGTTGGAACTGGTGATCTTACCATATCTTTAGAGCTTGACATCAGTCATATTCCAAAAGAATAAGCGAGATCATACGTGGCACGCAATAATCAAGACTTTTTTTATACGTTGGGTTGAAATATTCCCTTGGGCCTGCTTGTTCTCTTGATCCATCGCCTATTGAAAACGTGTAGTTTATTCTAACACAACAACTAGCTCGGAATACACCACCAGCGACTACACAAAATCAGCTTTGCAATATGGGGAAGCTGTATGAATTATTTTACCTTAAAAGTACATACAAAACCCCTTTGATTCTATATAGAGGTGTGTGCCAGCGTTAATAGCCAGCAATACGGTTACACTAACTATTAATTCTGTCATCATCCAAACTTCATAAGAGACTTTGTTGTGATATTTCTGGTATTTCTTGATAATCCCTTTGAGGGAAGAAAGTCAGCAGTTCGTTAAAGTAAGCTACCCGTAAGTAAGAATGGCAACCCATAAAATAGATGTAAAAAATTTCATAGTTAATTTAGAGTTTTCAGATTTACTTTAAACACTTGCATTAGAGAAACATAATTTAGCATGCATTATAATAATCAATCGGAAGTTTTTTTTGTATTTAAGAAAAACAAATTACAGGAAATTTCAGTAAATTTTACAATTTGACTCCATTATATTCTTGATTTTCCTGATCCTAACAACGGGATATTTAAAACATATATTAAAAAACTGTTGAGATCTGAAAAATTCGTGATATTAAAACATGAATTTCATTGAATATTCTCCTAATTTGAATTTTCAATATTCAGCTAAAAGCCCTTAAACATGGAAATTTAAAATATAAACAACAGTTTTTATAAGGCCGGCTGATGGCTGAGTGGTTGACGTTCCTGACTCCTACGCTGTTGGTTTCGGGATCGAATCGGTAACTTTCGGGCATGGACGTTACCTCTCTTTCTTTCCTTCCTTTCTTTCTCTGTATTTCTTTGTCCTTTCTTCTTCTGAGATGATAGATGAATGTGGCCCACCCTATAAATGGGTTTGTGATGGTTCGTTATGGCATATGTGTACTGAAGAAGTCGGACTCTACACCAAATTAGGTTTAGTTGGAAAAGTGGAGCAGCGAACCTCATATTGCCAGCTTGGCTGACACAACAATATTTTTTAAAAAACTTCAAACAAATTATTGCTTTCTGTAAAATAATTTTAGATAATTTCCTATAATTTTAATTTTTTATAATTTTAGTTTTAAAATTTGAATTTTATGAAATTATATCGATCATCTCACAGTAATTTTGCATGCCATAATATTGCTAAAACTTATTTTCCATTAATATTCATAAATTTCAAACTTTTTCAAATTCAGTGGTTGAATTACCTCAATTGTATCATTGTTGCAGCGCCAGGAATAAATTGAAATCAAACTTAATATAATTGTAAACTACAATTGCAATACTTTTAATCCAATTTTTACTCAAAACTAAAAACTTCAATTACTGAAATAAATAATTTTTTAAATTACTTTTTTATTTTTCAAATAATTTATGTAGCATTTGTGAGAACTGCAAATACTTTTGCTTAGTGTTTAATATAATTTTTAAATTCTACTTTTGTAATAAAATGGAACGCAAGAGAATGTACTTTTATCCATTAACCTCCGAATTCTTATGAAAATAACTCCAGATGTTCGTGATTTGACTGATATGAAAGATTCAAGTAAATTTTAGAATTTGCAATTCCGATAATTTTCTTATAATATTTTAATACTTCCGAAAATGTTTTTGACGTGCAAAGTCTCAATGTTATTTTTAAATCAAAATTATTTATAAAATGAATAACTGAAAAAAAGTTTTGTCTTAATACAAATTCCTAGATCAACAGTTCCAACCTTTTCCCAAATTCGTTAAAATTGATTTCAAATTAAACTAAATAACATGTAATAAAGCTAAAAATGTTTAAGTATTTATGATTCTTAAATTATAAACACTATGAAGTCATATTAATTGCGATTTAAAATCGAATATAAATAATAACAAAATTAAGGCAGCACATAAAGTTCAAACAATTATTATTATTTAATTATTGATTTGCTTACAAAATCAATTTTATTATATATTGAGTTTAACATCCCAGCTTCCTAAAAATAATACGATTGTCAAAATGTTAGATTGGAAAAATCAAATATATGAGTATAAGATATGCTTTATATCATTTTATATAAATTACGGAATATATATATATATATATATATATATATATATATATATATATATATATATATCTATATATTTAAACGTATATATATATATTATACGTTTAAACAATACTAATTATTTTTATTGTTTTGAGTGAAAATAACGAATCATTGTTTCATTTGGAAATCCAGTAATTTATAATTTGAATTATGCATATTTGAAATGGTATTCTAGCAAAAATTTTCTCAAGAATTTTTCATTTTCCTATTTCCAAAGAATAAAAGCACTCTGTTATTTGGTGTGAAAACTATTAGAATAACTCTGCTATTATTTATAAAGGGAAAGTAAATAATTCACTTTTTGTTTTTCACAACACATTGATATTTGAGAATTTCTAAGATATATCGACAATTTTAATTTTATTTTATTTTATATTTATTTTTATTTACGACATTTTTTTTTCAAAATTTCTCTTAGTGGACAATAATTAATGAATGTTATGAATATTTTACAGCAGTTCATCATCTATGCCAAAAATACATTATAATTTAAGCATTAATGGGATTTTAATGAAAAGTATAAACATCTGAAATATAAATGCAAAATCATCGAAACATGATAAAGTAAATTTTTTTATAATATAAACATAAATTAAAACGAAATCTTACTATAGTTAAAGTATTAGGAACAAAATAGTGCTGAGAGCAATGATAAATTTCCAAGTATTGTAATAATATTTTTTTCCGAAAATATCTCAAGTAAAATCCTTTGGATGAAATCAGGCATCAAATCTTAGAGATATTTTTAAAATTTTCAGATATTTCTTGTAAGTTATTGTCGCTTTTAAAAATTAGATGATATTATAAGTTATTTAAGCACGAATTTCAAGATTTAAAACTTGCATTCATTATTTTGTTGTATTCAATTTCAGTTACTTATACGTTTATTACTTAAATTATTCTTTCACGTAAAATAAAAACAAGAGACTATTCATTTTATAAGATAGAGTGATCGAATAAAGTCTTTCTTTCAAAGCCTTTTCGTTTTCCAATTGCCAAGTAACCAAGTAAATAAAGCATCTCTCAGTTCTTTGAAGCAAAAAATTAAAAAATTCGAAACACGTGGAACAGGTAAAAACTAATGCCGCATTTTCGGTTTTTGTAGACACATTTGTCGTAGTGTTACAGAATTTTTCGGTTTTCCTCCAGATAAGGAATAAATATCTGTATAGATGTTTATCCTAAATGGAATAAATATTTTTACAAAGTATCTATAAACATACTTTAACTTATTTTAATATACTATAATTTAATAAATAAATTTGTGATTTTTATTTCCAAAATTAATATATTTATTTTTATTTACAATGTTTGTTCCCACAGGTGATTTTCTCTTTCTTGAATAACAGTTTTATTGTGAATATCATTTGAGCATGTTTTTAATAATTGATAATTTCCTTTCTTAATTTGAATATCTTTTATTTATTCCCTGAATTGACCATTTCACAGGCAAATAGATGTGTCCAATTTCTTAAGTGCCCCCAATCACTTGATATAACATAAATGGATATTTCTCTTGCAAGATCTGTAGAGGACATCGTTTGCAGTATGAATGTTATCGGTGAATTAAAGACTAGAATTAAACCTGCAATAGTTGAAACGTTTGCTCGTATTTGGCTTGAAATCGACAATTGTCTTGATGATTTTCATTTCACACGTGTGGAACTCCATCGACGAGGACCATAAAATGTTTTGTATCTATGCAATGATCAATCTTATTAAATTATCTTTACATTCAGCTACTTCAATAATAAAATATATTTTGAATAAGAATGATTGTAATTAACAAACTATAAAGATAAAAAAAGTAAATATAGAGTCAATAAAAATATATAATTAATTTTTAATCGTTCAAACGCTATTCATCATTAGAAAAATCGGTTGGATCCTAGCAGAGCCCACACCCTTGGCGCGAATAATTTTGGTTGGCGTTAAATTTGGCAGCCCTACTTTAATACACTAGAATGATAAATTCAACTATTTCTGGAATTATTATCTCCCCATTTTGTTCTGTCTTGGCATTTTTTTTCTGTATGCCACCAAGGGTGTGGGCTCTTCTAGGTTTTTTCTGAAAAATCAGTTTTGATTAATGTTAAAATTCTTCTGAGAGAATATCCATTTCATCTTATTTATTTTATTTTAATATGTGTTATTTTCCAGCATTTTACTTCTCTAAGTTAAAAATCGTATGGAATAAAAAAAATGTAGAAATAATTTATCTATTTAAAAAGCATCACTAATATTACAGGAACAAATAAAAAATATTTTCTTCCAATATATGAGCTGTGTTAAAGCATGGGTCTAAAATATGTTATGTGGGGGAGGATTTTTTGAAACTGAAGAACTTCGATACTTAAAGCGGTATTTGTAAAGTACCTCGTCTTCAGCAGATTTTCTGTGTTTTTCAATTATTCTGAAAAGTATTTATAAGCACGGCTTATAATTTTATAATATTTCCAATCAATTAAAATATTGCAGAGTTAGTTATAAGCAGACTATTGTATCATCATTAATAAAATAATGTAGTTATTTTATAGAATAAGGAAGACAATATTTTCCAATGATTTATAATTAAAAATATCCTATCAATTCTAATAGAAAACGAGTTATAATTTTTAATGTATTTTGCAATGAAAGCAATGTATATAATCGGATTATATAAAGTATCATATTTTCTAACATTCCAAAGAAAAAGCCGATCAATTTTTTTTATCCAATTCAAAACTTTTTTTACCTTCCATCATTGAACTTTTTAATCCCAAAAATTGAAAAAAAAATATAAAAAATAACTAATCCTTTAAGGCCCTATCAAATATCAATAAGAGCTTTATATATATTTATAGAGCTATATATATATATTTATATAATTGTCTATAGGCACCACATTCTAACAATCCAGATAATCGTGGTCTGTTTTACACAATTTCAGTTGCTGTCTAGCTACTTATGTGTCAAGTCTCCTTTCGTTTTTATATCTATTTTCTGTATATACCATATCCCATTTTTAATAGCATTAAAATAGTGAAAGCTTAATAATTTAGATTATTTTAAAACTGGAACTTATGAAGATGAATGTTGGAAGAAAGTTTTAAGTAAGTAAATAGATAATATAGATTTACTCAATGACTTAGATGAATAACTTTGTACTAATTGAATGAAAATGTGTTTTGTGATTATATAACACTTTAAAAACATGTTCCTATCCATATTACATTTTATAAAAGACATTGATTGGATTTATATTTACAATTTATTGCTATATAATTTTCATGAAATCAACCATCTTTCAAAGTATTCTGTGCAGGGAATCATCGATTTTCGATTGATATTGTAAATTCATTTCCTTTTATGAAGCCATGAAAGGAATTAAGGAAAAGGAACGTTATCGTTCATATCAGACAAGATCCCGAAAATGTTTATTTTCACATCGTTTTTGTGATATGCCAAATGGCTGCTTAAAAATGGTATAAAGTATTCTTTGCAGCTGTTTGATTACCATGTTTAACTACGTAATTTAATAATAATAATTTTTCTTTTAAGACTTTCAATAATTTGACTAGTTTATGTGACTGGCGTAACTAGCAAAATAATAGGATTCTCTTATTGGAAGTACTTACCATCTGACAAAAAGAAAACTTTTAAAAATTATATAATAGAATTATTTTTGCTTTTATTTTCTAAGTAAACATAATTTTTAAAATTGTTTGAAAAAAGTTTTCACTAGTAGCATCATAACTGAGCAACGGACAACATAAATTGTAGACAATTCTTTAATTCATCATCAAAGCCAAATATCCTTGTTATAACTTAGTATAAAGTTTAAGTAGTATAATTTTGAGCTACATTAGTATATTTTATGAAATAAAATACAAATATACATGTAAGAGCTATTTTTTTGTGGTTCTTATATTGATATTTTAACTGATTAACCATGCAATGTTACTTCATACTAATGTATCCCGCCTTACAATATTTATATTTTATCTTAACTTTTGTGATATTTAGTTTCGAATCTGTGAAATTTCTAGAAAAATATTAATTATTTAAAATTTTCAAAATACTACTTACATCGAAGAAAATATTTTAATAGATTTTTCATACTGTTTATTGTATTTTCTTATTTAATCTTAAAACATTTTTTTTAATCTAGAGTTTTTTAATAAGAAGAATATTTTATGAAAAACTAAATTCACAAGTTTTAATAAAATTTAATTTGCGCAAATACATTTGTATTTAATTTCGCTTAAAAATATTTTTTCTCTTTGTACAATTCACAAATTTTATTTATTTTTGAAATGTTTCTAAAAATTATTAACATTAATTTTTATTTGTAAAGTTATTTATAAACTCCGTTTTACTTAAAATTGAGATTTTAACTAATAATAACATGTTGCAAAAAAACAGTATTTTATAATTTTAAAAATAGTTAAAATTGAATACATGTAAAAAAATTTAAATGCTATTTTTGTTTTATAAAAAATGGAAATAATAATATTTTTTATTTTGTTTGAGAAAAAATCTTTATATAAGCGAATTTAAAATAAATTTTCAGCTAAACGAAATATTTTTATAATGTTTTGGGATTACAAACAGCTAGTTAAAAAATTTCACTAAGATGGCAATTTTTCACAACAACAAATGGCAATTACTTCTCTCGTCACTTTTATGAACATAATACATTTATTTAATTATTCAAAGGTGAAATTTTTGAGACAAAAGTCACACTTTTTCTTAATTCTAAAATAGTTATATGAAAAAAAAAAATGTGGAATTTCGCATTTTCTTCAAATGAATCTTTCTATTAATGGATGATGAAAGATAACTAGTTGTAACTATACTGTAAGACAAGGACCTCCTTCTTTATATCAGTTGTCCTAGGACAAAATCTGGGCGTCTCTAAGGCGCCCTGTTTCTCTAGTCCGTCGCGTCTTCATGTCGGCTTTGTCTCTCCGCCTCCGGTTCCCATGACAACGAAGCATCTTTTTCTCTCTTTCAGCCATTACAGCAAGAAAATGTTACAGAATAATCGAAATATTTCTTAAGTCTCCATGTTAGGCCACTGTTCAAATGCTGAGCGTGAAAATATTGATTTATTTATGATTTTCTTTTTTTTTTACTTCATTCTCAGACAGAAAAATCATTTTTTTGAAAACTCTCTCACCATAATTTTCATCATTATTTAGATTTAATTTTTGTAAATCCAAATTAAATAGTTATATTTTTAGTTTTTAATAATTAAATACAATTTGGTCAAAATAGTGTCTTTATTATTAAGAACAATTTAATTAGAAATATATTTTAATGGTATAAGGATAATCCGATTAACCTTTTGTTTTGGAATAAAATATCTAATCTTTTAAACACTCAGATTGTTTTATAATGTTTGAAATATGTTATTTAAAAGAGTAAGGTATTATGAAATATTACTTGAGTGAATGTTAACTTATGATGTCAAACATTGATTTAATTTGAAAATAATTGTTATTTGAATATCATTTCTTATATATTTAATTTTTCATAGTAAGCAATGAATTAAATTCATAAATAAATTTATGGACATATTATTTCACTTTTCACATTTTTGATATTTTATATTGTGAATTGATGTGTTTAGAAAAAAATTATTCAAAACTACTTGAAATGTTATCTAAGGAAAACAGCTTCTATTTTATTTTGAAAAACACTCATAAATATTGTCTTATGGATATTAATAAATATTTAATAATTGGTATATTATTTCTCTTTCTTTATATTCATAGCTGAAATCTTAATAAAAGCAAATTTAATAATTTAGTTTATTAACAATAAAATGTGTTTTACTCACATAATTTAAAATTTTTAAACATTAAATTGGTTTGAAAAATTTATGATTATTAAGGTCATACCATATATAGCAAAAATAATATAATGCTATGCTTTCAATTTTGACAGATAGTGGTTCATATTCTTGAATCACAAAAAAGAAAAAACTGAAAATCATTAAAAGCCATCCAGTCAGAAGTGTATGCAAAAGCTTTATATTCATTTTCCGTTGTTCAGCAGTGGCTGGGATCGAACGAGGGACTTCTCGTTTTGAAGAGTGTCACCCTACCACTGTTTTAGGTGGTGAGTCCATTACAATTTTAATTAAAAAAATCAACTCACATGCTTGCAGTGATGCAATTATGGATATTGAGCAAAATAACTTAATTTCACGTTACATTTAAAAATGACTATTCCAAGCTAGTGATTCTCAACTTTAAATTTTATTAATATATATTTAAATTTTCAAATCATATAAAAAAATACTCTATTTATTTGAGTAGTGATTGTAAAATTCGTAATTTAGTTACGTGATTAGTTGGATGCTGACCAAATATGGCTGCTGACTAATGACTGAGCAGTATTGGAATAGTAGACGTATATTGCAAAGGATATATTCTTATGGAACTTCATTCGGACGTTTGGGCGATGGGAATAAGAGCAGAACTCAGTGGAGCAGAAATATAGACTTCTTTTTCTTGGCGATGAATTAATTTCTCAATTTCTCTGATGTTATCATTGTCTGAATCTTGTTTACTGAAAGTAATTAAATTGGATATTTGTGATACACAAGGACGTTGAAATAAAGAAGGAAGTGAATTTACTGCTTCAACTACGAATTTTTTTAATTTTAATTTTTTTTTTAACTAGAATATTTTTCAGAATGTTTGAAAGACTTCAGTTATGGATGTAATTTATTTTTTAACTTAGTGTTCATCTCAAATGAGTAATCCTCGCTGAGAAAGAGAGAGAAGAAAATATAATTAAAGGATTCATGACTTTCTCCAATAAATCTAACACACTGTAAGAGTGTTGCCATTTTAAAAAATTTATATTATATTTATTGTATTTATTTATTTGATTTTACGAAATAATTACTTTTTAGACTGATTTAAAAAGATTGATATAATAATTCAAATGCACAAATACATGTTCATTCGATATCTGTATGATTCTATTTCTTGATATCATCTTAAATTTGACAATTATTGAACAAGGATTAAAAAAGTTCCCAATGCTAAAAAAAAAACAAAATTATCGATTATTTATTAAAAAATAAAAATGTTTTCATTTATAAAATAAAAATTCAAATTTAAGTAGCAAATTTCACAAAATTAATTCAATATTTAATTTCGAGAAAAGTTCTATGATCTTATTATATACCATTATACATTAAAAAAACAAAAAAAAAAAAAAACTCGTGTCTGTATTTAATGCTTAATATCTTTATTCAATTGTATCTATCTTAGATTGATATCTATATTCTTATAGCTTAATCTCTCTTAGAGATTAAAGTTTAAGAATGTATATATATATATATTCAGTTATGAGTTGAATATTATAATATATTAATTCATACAAAATACATTTTATTACTTGAAAGTTATTTTATTCTTAACAATCAAATGCAATATTAAAGATAAATCAATTTTATTTTTTAAACTCTATAACATATTTTAATAATGAAAATAGCTTTAAACTTTGTAAAATAATTTTGCTTATTTTGAATTTTTAATACTTCAATGCATACATTTCTAATTTCATTAGTTAAAAGGTTCTAATTTCATTATCTTAATTATCAAATATAATCATGGAATAACTAATTAAAATATAATTAATGAAGATAATAAATATAATTATGATTACTTATAGATATAACTAAATAATGCATGATATAAAGTCAATAGTTGTAAACATTTTATTATTTTATTTTTTACCAAATTAATAAAAAGTTGTATTTTATACTGTACTATTCATATTTTTATGATTTAATTTCATAAAAACTTTCACTTTTCATTAAAAAATTTGAAAATAAATTTTTGTAAAATGATAACAATAAGTGCAGTTGTGTTTAATATATCTTAAATATAAGCAAATATGTTTATTGCCAAATTGCAATCACGACATTAAGTATAAGCATATAAAATGGCATGCATTCACATTTTGAAATGATGCAGTTAGCATTGAAAACGCTAAGCTTAGTTTACTGCAGGAAATTAACCATTAATGAAATATTTCTTTTATAAACTAATTATTTTTAAAGTTTAGAAAACTTACTGGATAAGAAAATGATGTTTATATTTTCTTAGATTTTTTTCTCTTTCTCCTTCTAAGTGTTCTTAACTATAGAAGTTTTTTTAGTGTCTTTCTTTGTAGTATGTAGTTTAAATGTGTTCGTAAATTTCATTCAAATATAGTTCTTCAATAATTAATTATTGTGTAATTCTTGATTTAAGTTAAATGAACTTATAAATCAGAGAGAGAATGTTTAAGAAGCTATATAGTTCCTAAATACGACAGTGATATTTTCTGAAATTTAATATTTTCTCGATATTTTAGATTAATTCCTTCATATTATATCACTAAATCAAATTATTTGAAAGATTTTATTGGCTCGAAGTTTTTGATAGATTCGGCTTATTAAAGATTCTTATTTGTCATCAATGCCGAGTAGCTGAGGGAACCTGGATTGTTGCCAAAAAAGGAAATAAAAGAAGTGTTTTTTTATTTAAAATAAATATGATAAATGTTGAGTTGCAGAATAAAGAGTGCCTCCTCTTATGCAGAAAATGTCAAGTGTTGTTGTTTTGAAAAAAAGGCCATCGCTTATTCATAGTTTTTTTTTATTTCTTCTTTTTAAAGAATTATTAAAAAAAAAAAGTTGTAGCGCATCGTTTGGTAACTGAGATTTTATTCCGGGAAGTAATTTATTAGCTATGCAGTGTTTCAGAATATGGATTGTAATGTGAATCAAGTCTTGGCAAAGATATTTTAAAGAAATTTTTTTTAAAAGATAATATATGTATATGTTATTATTTATTTCTTTAATGGATTTTTTTTTTGTTCTCAAATTATTTAAATGCAAATATATGAATTAAAAATTAATTTGTAAATACTACATAAATGTGTCGATAATCAACAACAAATTTCAAAGCTTAAAATTTGGATTGGTTTTTAATTGATATGAAAACTTAATATTTTAGCTTCAAAGGGATTATGGAAAAATATATTGAATATTTCCTTTCGAATATTAAAATTTGAATTCCATGTTACAAATATTT
Organism: Latrodectus geometricus; assembly: GCA_026290005.1. Classification (NCBI taxonomy): domain Eukaryota; kingdom Metazoa; phylum Arthropoda; class Arachnida; order Araneae; family Theridiidae; genus Latrodectus; species Latrodectus geometricus. The sequence goes on along the minus strand of JAPDSC010090354.1, from coordinate 15,458 downwards.
ACTTAAAAACCGCTGTCATTACTTTTTAATCCTTTTTTTTATCTCTTGTAAATCTCCAACAATTTTCTTCTTAAACTTTTACATATAATGAATTCATAAATCATTTTTATTAGACGTTATTTGTAATAGCAATTTTTACATTTTACATACAATCATCAATAATACAACTTTTTATTACTCAAAATAATTCTTTATAATCAGCTTTTATTAGTTAAAGACATGTTTATTGTTTTTAACATATAAATCATAAAAAGCCAAAGAAGAATTATCAAATTAGTCTTAGCAAAGGTATTTTAAAGAAAAGGAAAAATTATTTTTATGAGAACAGAATATTGCAAAAGTCTGCTTTCTAATATTAATTTAAATTAAATGGATGCATAATGAGATTATAGCTAAAGGAAAAGTTAAATTATATCTTAATTCCTACTGAATAGGAAAACATTTTGAGTGCAATCCGAAAAATCACAACCTTGGCGATGTAATTCACAAGCTTTTGTATGTTTTCACTAAGATGTGATGTCTAATCAATTTATAATGTTAAAGTTTATGACATTTAATTAATATTAACTTTCAATTTGAATCAAGTGATATGAGAAATTCAATAAATGAATATAATGTAAATTTTAACAACACTTAATTTAACGATATTTACTCACAAAATTAAAAATTGTATATTTATGTCAATATAACTGCTTATAACATTTCTTAAGCATTTATTTAACATTTATAAGCATTTCTTCTCGAAACTACTTTCTCATTATAGTAATTCTTAAAGTAAAAGTACTATTTTATACGAGGGTCACTCTGAAATTTTTGAGATGCAACTAGGTTTTTAAAGTTATACTTACAAAATTCTAGGTGTGTTCAAAGTAGTCTCCTCCAGCATCAACGCACTTTTGTAGACGAATTTTCCACAGATTAAATGCCTCAACCCATTCATTTCTTGGAATAGATAAAAAAAAATGCATTTATAGCCACATCAATCTTTTCTTCTGAATGAAAACGACGTCCACCTAAGTTCTTTTTTAGATTAAAGAATAACCAAAAGTCACACATAGCTAGATCAGGTAAATACGGCGGATATTTGATCACTTTAATTTGTTTTTGCTTAAGAAACTTAACTATTAATCCAGCTGTATGTGAAGATGCATTGTCATGGTGAAGCATTAATCTCCTAACATACAGTTCTTATAGAATTTCTGGAATACATTTAGTGGTATATCAGTTGGCAGTTACTGTCTTCTGTCCTTCCAACTGGATGGCTTTGACCAATCCCGTACTTCTGAAGAAAACGGCATACATCACTTTTTTCAATGCGTGTTGTTTTTTCACCATTGTCAGCGTGGGATCATCTTCAAAGATCCATACTTTTTCTTGAAGTGTTGGAACGTCAAAAAACGGTATATACGTTTCATCACCTGTTACAATTTTAGAACCACCATCATTTAGCAATTTAAGAGAGTTTCTTTACTGATTCTGACACGCTACTCTTATTGATACTCAGTTAGATTATGGGGAACCAAGCGGCAAACTACTTTTTTCCTATGTAATTCTTCATGAATGATTTTGTGTATGACTGCGGATCCAATGTTAAGTTCCTTCTGTATCATTTGATAGGTACAGCGATTATCATCCATTAACATTTTTCGTATGGCAGACACATTATCCGGAATTACTGCCGGCGGCGGCCTTCTTGTGTGTTATTCATCCCGAGAAAATTGCAACCTCTTCTAAATTCTCTAAACCATCTGAATACAGTAGCACGAGCTGGAGATTCATCACCAAATGCTAATTGCAACCGTTGAACGCATTCTTCTTGATTTAATCCTGCTTTAAAATCGTACAAAACCATAGTGCGAAAATGTTCTCGCGTCAACTCCTTTTCTCTTTTGTTTAAAATTTATTCTACGCTAAACAAGTTGAAGTAAGTTAGTAAAAAATCGTCTTCTGTGTTAAAATACTTTGTATTTTAAAATTAAACCGTTATTTTTATTTTTTAAATTCTCGTCTGCGCGCATTTAAAAAATTTCAGAGTAACCCTCGTATTTAAAATATTAAGCTATTTTCGATTGATAATCTTTAAGCTAAATAATACTCTTTTATTTATTCAGATAAGTAGTATCACGTGGTAAAATATATATAGCACCTGTAATATTAATACACTATATGTTATTATTGAGATTAATGTCTTATATTACTTTTTTTATAACATTATAAAAATATTAAAAATGCTTATCATAAAAAAATTCATTATTTTCAACCTTATATTTTTTTCTACACTACTGGTCATTAAAATTGCTACACCAAGAAAGCGACATGCTACAGACGTGAAATCTATACGAAAGAAAGAAGGTGCTGTGATATGCAAATGATTAGCTTTTCAGCGCATTCGGACAAAACAAGCGCCAGTAGCGACACCTACATTGTGTTTAAATGAGGAAATTGTTCAGCCGGTACCTCATACACAAATTGAATTTGAACGTTGATGCCTGGTGAAAAGTTGTTGTGATGCCTCGTGTAAGAAGGAGAAATGCGTACCAGCACGTTTCTGACTTTGATAAAGGTCGAATTGTAGCATACCAGGATTGCGGTTTATCTTATCATGATATTGCTGCTCGCGTCGGTCGAGATCCAATGACTGTTAGCAGAATATGGAATCGATGGGTTCAGGACGGTAATATGGAACGCCATGCGGGATCGCAACGGCCACCTATCACTAGCAGCCGAGAAGACTGGCATATTATCCGCATGGCCGTAATGGATCATGCAACAATGTCACGAGCCGTGAGTCAAGAAACGGGGTCGTTTGGAAGACAACAAGAATCTGCACGAACAGCAGCATGGACTCTCAACTCGAAGACCATGGCTTCGGCTTCCCTTGACGCTGCGTCATAGACAAGAGCGCCTTCAATGGTGGGATCAATGACGAATCTGGGCGCACGAATGGCGAGACGTCATCTTTTCAGATGAATCCAGGTTCTGTGTGCAGCATCATGATGATCGCATCCGTGTTTGGCAGCATCGTCGTGAACGCACACTGGCAGCGTGCATTCGTCATCGTCATACTAGCCCATCACCTGGCGTGATGGTATGGGGTGCCATGGGATACACGTCTCGGTCACCTCTTGTTAGCATTGACGGTGCTTTGAACAGTGCACGTTACATTTCTTGTGTATTACGACCCGTCGCTCTACCCTGTATTCGAACCCTGCGAAACCCAACGTTTCAGCAGGATAATGCCCGACCGCATGTTGCCGGTATTGTACGGACGTTCCTTGATACGGAACATGTTCGGCTGTTGCCTTGGCCAGCACGTTCTCCAGATCTTTCACCAATAGAAAACGTCTGGTCAATGGTTGCCGAGCGACTGGCTCGTCACCAAACGCCAGTCACTACGGTTGATGTACTGTGGCATCGTGTTGAAGCTGCATGGGCATCTGGTGATGGCCAGTATGACGATGACAAATGCACGCTGCCAGTGTGCGTTCACCACGATGCCGCCAAACACGGATGCGACCATCATGATGCTGTACACAAAACCTGGATTCATCTGAAAAGATGACGTCTCGCCATTCGTGCTCCCAGGTTCGTCGTTGATCACACCATTGAAGGCGCTATTGTCTATGACACAGCGCTAAGGGAAGCCGCAGCTATGGTCTCCGAGCTGAGAGTCCATGCTGCTGTTCGTGCAGACACTTGTTGTTTTCCAAATGACCCCGTTTCTTGACTCACAACTCGTCACGTGGTTGCACGATCCATTACGGCCATGCGGATAATATGCCTGTCTTCTCGGCTGCTAGTGATAGGTGGCCGTTGAGATCCCGCCTGGCATACCGTATTACCGTCCTGAACCCATCGATTCCATATTCTGCTAACAGTCATTGGATCTCGACCGATGCGAGTAGCAATATTGCGATAAGATAAACCGCAATCCCGGTACGCTACAATTCGACCTTTATCAAAGTCAGAAACGTGCTGGTATGCATTTCTCCTTCTTACACGAGGCATCACAACAACTTTTCACCAGGCAACAACGTTCGAATGCCATTTGTGTATGAGGAACCGGCTGAACCATTTCCTCATTTAAACACAATGTAGGTGTCGCTGCTGGAGCCAGCTTTGTCTGAATGCGCTGAAAAGCTAATCATTTGCATATCACAGCACCTTCTTCCTTTCGTATAAATTTCATGTCTGTAGCATGTCGCCTTCTTGGTGTAGCAATTTTAATGGCCAGTAGTGTATGTACCATGTCAGAAGAACTCGAAATTAATTTGCAGGACATCAGTATGACTTCTAACAGCTTCCCCTGCTACAGTAGAGACTGAATCCTAATAAAAGATTAAGGATCTAAAAAAATTGTGGGATATAGTGGGGCTAGATGCATCCTTTCGCACCCTTCTCTTCCCCTAATTTAAAAAAACTAAAAAGGTTCATAACTAATTTCTAGATATAAACGGATTTTCTCCAGAAGCACGTAGACTTGATGTTTAAAAGAATATGAGTTATTATCCATGCAAAACAAAATTGAATAAAATATTAATCTTGGGTTTCTAATTCATTGGACAGTGTGCGTATAGTTATCGTATTTTCCTGTATATAATCCTCCGCGGCGTATAATCCATGGTAAAGTGTTGAAAACTATACTGCTGATAATGTGAGTGTCATATAAAATAAAAAAATACACAGTGTGTTTAAAAATAAAGTAAATTGCACGGAAAAAAATTAATTTTGAAAAAGATCTGTTTTAATCCACTTCAACGCAAAACGCAATAAATCAAAATGTAATAAACTGAAATGAAAGCAAGCGATCATCCAAGAGAATTAATTCTGAGATAATTCTAGTAAAACTTATCTTGGTTCTTAGTTTTTAATAACCTTTAAAATAAGGTTAGACATATTTTAAAAATAAAATATATTTGTTTCGTTAATAATTAAATGAAAGAAATAAATTATTTTCGAATTGCGCATTGGAAACAGTTTTCTTTAGTATCACATATGCTTTGTATAGAGATTTTCACTTTGCATTAACACGTTTGTCGTTATTTTTCTTAATTAGTCTTTCTCATAGCTTATAATTCAAAATCTGCCGTGTAGTTTAAGCATTTTCGCCTCCATATAATGATATACGAATTTGAGTATTTTCAGTAAAGGCTGACGTCAAGAAAAATTTGGAATGAGGTTAGCGAATAGCAACTGTAATATTTTCGAGGAACCGAATTTGTTATTGTACATAAATGCATAAAGCTGATTATTGCTGAAATTAGTCAACTATGTCATTTTGCCACCTGTTATTTATTTTCTGAAACATAAACGACATTTCTTCCAAAACCTTCTTATATGTTTTTGGTGATGGAGAATTTTTTTTTATCAGATTATACACGGCTGCGTATAATACACACAATGAGATTCAAAAGTTTTTTTAAACATTACCCGCAGATTATATACAGGAAAATATGGTATTTATATTTTCAGAGTTTATTCGAAGAAAATATATAAATTTACTAGTTTCTTTATTTTACTAAATTAAGAAATTAAATTACTTTACTAAAATAAGCAGTTAAATTGTTAAATTGTCAAACTTTTTCATAGTATCGCAAAATTTTTTCATGATACTTTAAAATCCGTTAAAATTATCACAAGACTTATTTTCCTATAGTTTTATAGTTATTTGATATTCATTGAAAGCGGGTAGCTTCATTAGCATTGTTTATGCTCTTAACATTTTGATGGTACATGTGATTTGAAGGCGCTTTTTGGGGAATAAAATTGCTACACCTAACTCTAGTATCATAAGACAACTTTTAAGTTTTTTTTTTTTTTTTTTTTTTTTTTTTAGCTAAAAACTCTAAAGCATTTTATTTAATGTTGTTAAAAAGTTACTCTCAGTTTTCTCAGTTTGTGTGTGTGTTATCGCAGTCTAAAGGATTTACATAAATATTTGCAATATATTGTTTACTTATTTGCATTCGAATATATCATATTCATATGAAACGTAAAAGTTCTTAAAATTTGAATCTTTTCTTTCTAATCTAAACATCCAAAAGAACTTTGTATATTAAATTAAGCCTTAAAAATTTTATTATAAAGCTCTTTTCGATGTTTTAGTTTTGAAGTCACTAATAACTTTCTTCACTCACTCACAATTGATATTATTGATTTTTTTTCATGACACAACTGATATTTTTCACTGAAAAGGAAAGGAACAACTATAAATAGAATCATCCCCTTTTGTTTAAATTTTGGGATTTTAATTTTATTGATTAAAAACGTTCTGAAAATCAAATAATTTAAATAATGAATAAGTTTTATATATGTATTGACTACTCTAAACTACAATTATGAACAAATGAAATATGTCCTTTTTAAAGATTATCACAAATATTTTATTTTCAAATAATTATAAATTATGGATTAGGTATCAGGTAATCATTTCTTAAAATGGGAAATTAGAATATTCAAAAGTTTAGGCATGTTATCAGTATTCGTATAAGATAATAATAAATAATTCAAAACACTGTATGAATGAATGATTTAGAGTATATGAAAATAATTTTAATCAATAATTGATTTTAACTAAAACCTATTCAACACGTGATTCTACATTGTACCAATTTCAGTTGATAATTAATTAAAATGGCAGAAAAAAATAGAACAGCTCTGGTACATCCAGATAATTATTTTCATATATAATGATAAGCTTAGAAAATATGGGTGTTTAAATTTAACAAAAATCATACGCGCGCGTTTTGGAGCCTTGTAGGAAGACCATTAATTTAAAAAAAGTATAATACGTCTTTTTTTTTTTGAAATAATAGCAAAATGTCTCCTTAATTTCTTTATCTCGACTAAAATTAAATATGTATAGTTTTACAATTTAGAATAATAAATTGATTTCTTAATATAAATGTAACCGGTACCACTGAAACAAAAATTGATAATATGAGTTCGGCATGCCAAAATAATAGGTTCCTAATATTCGTAGTGAGAAATCCCCGGTTTGATACCAGTTACTATTGAACAATGGGAGAAGAACTTTGCGTGTCTGGTTTCTGAATGCATTTCTGTTGGGGTGAATGCATAAGAGTTTACCAGGTTTTTTCCTTTTTGAAAAAGAATGTATCTCAATTGTCTTGGAAGACAAGATTTAATGATATGCCAGAGCCATGTAACTGAGTTCTGTTTCAAAGCCATATGCTATATTGAGTCAACAATCGGTGACACCTTCTAAAATTAGAATTTAAATCCAATTCTTTCATCAGACGTTATTATATTCGTTATAACATTTTATTTAGTTAATATTCTGTATATATGTGAAATAACTAATATTTTTCCCACGCCTCATGCGTGGGAGTTGAGAATATGTACGTCTTTGTTAGACAAACATTTTTCCGCTAACATTTCTCGTAGATTTATTTTTAATTCGGCTGTATCTGCTCCTCCGCGCGAATGTGTTCTTAATTCCAGTCTTGAAGAAGAGAGCAGGCAGATACGTGCGTAGGCGCTGCACGTGAATGGCGAACGAGTGAAGTGGCAGCGTAGGCGTACATTTACCTTCCAGCGGGAAAGCGCCTGGGAGATAAAAGAGAAGAGAGGAATGGTCAAAAAAACAAGTTTTCCTTGATAGCTCAATGAGAGGAGTTCGCGAGCTGTTATGATTTAGTTGGCGAAAAGAATAGATGTTCGTATTTCCGTTTAAACTATAACCTTCTCTGAGAAAAAGAAGGAAGAAACAAAGAGACGAAATTACGTGTATTACAGAATTTAGTTCTTTTGAGCATGTATAATATTAATAAATTGCTAATTTTCGAAAAAATGTTTCTTGACGATGTGTGAATTGAAATTTTGTTAATTAATTTTATTAGAGGAAATTATATGAAAATTTAATATATTGTGATATTTCTTAAATTTTTCTCAATATATTATTTTATTTATATTAAATTGTAGATATAATATTTTGTTAATTTTAAAACTTAATCTAATAATATATTAAATTATTTTGCAATTAATTACACACCCCGCTTAGTTTATTAAATAGTTTAGGATTATTTTTGCACTCTATAGAAGTTATAATGCTTAAAATTAGAGTAATCTAATTATGTTTCACTAAATTATGAAAAGGCATGTTAATCATTCAAATTATATGTTTGAAATTTAAGATTTGGTATTCAGTACTGTTTGATATAAAAGCCATTATCATTTAGCAAACACTCTGTTCATTTTAAAATTATTATCATTTATTGAAAACGATTAAATTTTTAAAATTAAATATTGAATTTTGGCTATTATTAAACACATTTAGTTAAACTTATTTGAATATTGTGTTTAATTTTATTTCTTTTGCTATACTGTTTACAATTAAAATAAATAATCATATGTAATAATAAAGGAATTATTTTTAATCAGATTAAAATACACTTGAATTAAAAAAGTTACTTTAAAAATTTCTTAATTTATATTTAAAAACAAAAATTAAAAAATTCTAAATTCCCTTTGAAACTCTAAAATTCTTAATGAAACGCATTTAATAATATTTTTTGACTAATAATACATAATTACATAAATAGTAGTATAAAAATAAATATTTTTATACTATAGATAAAAATAAATACTTTTATATTATATATGTAATGTACATATATATAAGTTAAAAGTAAATAAAACTTAAGAAATACTTAATTTGATCTGAATTGATAGGGTGCACATCGTTTTCTGTAATTCTTTTTCAGTTATGGATGTAATCTTAATCTCAATAAAATCTAAGGGCTTAAAATGTATTTATGAGTAACTTTGTCAATTTCGTTATTATTTGAAGTTAGCATTAATGAAATGTTAATATTTAAAAAAACTATTTCGTTTCATACCTTAAAACAGTTAATAGTAACATTCAAAGAACTTATTTTTTAAAATTATCTTAACATTAAGAAAAAATTTCAATGAAATTAAAATGAGAAGAAAATTTACAATTAATTTGAGAAATTATATATTGTAAATTGTTGAGTTGATAATGAGTCTAAGTTTGTGTGTTAAATGATTATAATGAAATGATTTGAATTTATTGCGATTAATCAATAATTTCAAAAATATAAGATATTCTCTGCTCAAGGTCAGATTGAGTTCCAGAAAGGAATGTCCCAAGTGGGTTTTATGGATCCCAAAGGCTTGTTTATTACTTTACATTGGAATAATATAAAAAAAATTATTCCATATATATATATATATATATATATATATCGAAGTTAATGAAAGTTTTGAACAATTAATGAATCAATAATATTTTCTAAAATTTTTTAAATCTAAAAATTCTTACATTTATTATCTTTTATGTCTACTTTGTGATTTAAGGCATAAATTATATTAGTTAAAGCAATGTTTTAATTTATTCTTAGAAGAGGAGATATATTATAAATTTATATGACAACAGAACTTCCTTATGTAAATTACTTATAATAAAAACGTATAATTTTTCTTCCATCGATCCTCAGAAATTTAAATTTTGAAAATATTCAGATAAGTGAGGTTCTTTTAAATTATTGATATAAGTGAAATACACAGATTTTTCAAAAGAAAATGTCAAAAACAAATTTTAAATAGAGGCAGCTTTTGTAATTTTTTGAAAATTTAACACAAAGCTAAGCAATGTAAATTAAACTGAACTGCCAGAAAAAGTTTAAAATAGAATTGTTATCTGAACTCATAATATCGCAAGCATTCTTTCTGAAAAAATATACCCATTTTAATAGTTTTTTTTTAACTAGCCTACTATTAACCAAAACGATATTCTAGTTTATTTTGTTTGCATACATCACTGAAATTGATGCTGTTCGAAGTTTTGATGAATAATCAACAAATGAAAGAATTGTTGATAAATAGAATGTATGGGAATACGTCATTAGCATAAAAAACTCTTGCTCATGTAGATTTTTACAACCTTTCTACGTGCACATTTTTATTTAAAAACACAAAAGGCTACTCAATTAAAAACTCATCAACACGTTAACCGTTTGTTGCTGCTATTAAAGAAGCATTTTTTGAAATTTAAGCATCATCTTCTGCTTCTTTTATTTAAAAATGTCTTTTGTGCGAAATTATATTTTTAGTATATGACAACAAATCAAGCTAACTAATTCTCAACTTGTCATAGCTTTCCCTTTACTTTTGTGAATTACAACTTGCTTTTGACATTTTAAATTGCGTTCTTAATTAAATTAGAATTGTTCTTTACTGTTTTGTACTACATTGGAATTATATTTAACTGAGTACTCCTATTTTTACGAAGAATGCACGGATATAAATTGCATTTTATGTATGAATCTAATAAAATGGTAACGCCTGGGTAGATGCAGAATAGCGCACTCATTACCATTCACATAACCGTGTTGCGTTTATCACAGATCACAAAAAATTTAAGGTAACTGAGATTTATATGTGGTACCATGTACTCGGGATCACTACTTCACTACCATTGTAAAATATATAACTGACTGCGAGTTAGAAAACTTCCACTCTAAATTCATAAATACTTGTGAAAGTTAGAGTTTCAAAAGTAAAATAATGAAGATTTTTAAAAAATATATGCATATGATTTAATAATAATAAACAATTATTGTGTCTGCTTCACCAAAAGTGGATTATTCATTGTTGCCATCAATTAAAACTAGACACTGAAAAAAGTATCATTTTTGAGGAACAGTTATCTGCTTTAAAAAACTTTTGACTTTCGGAATTATAAATTAAATTTTCATTACTGGCATAACATTAAATCGCCTTTTTTTAATGTGATGCCAGTAATCAAGTTTTTAATGACATGGATTGCATGCATGTTTCATGCATTTCTAGCATTAAACCTTATCATCCCAAACGTGATTCAGTTAAAAATGTTTGACTAGGAGTAATTCTTAATGCTTGATAAGTTCACCAGTATTCTTAGGCCGCGGTGGCCTGGTTGGTTAGGACGTTTACCGGCAGGTAATGAGTTCGAATCCCGGCTTATCCGAAGATCCGTCGTGTTCACTAATGGCGATTGAGGAACTTAAAATATCTCGTGGTCACAATGTCCTCCATGCTCCCATTTCAAATTAATACCTTTGGGGATGTTAGGAGCAAGATTTTGGGTCTCTCTGGCTTCTTATCTCTAGATTGGAAGATTCAGAAGGTACAGCCATCTATGATCCAAAATCGTACTTCCACACTCCTGGGGGGGGAGTTCTGTTCAAAAACATAAATAATAACAATAACCAATATTCTAAAACAACGTAGCACGGAATATTTATTGGGAATTTTTGTAACATTCGTTACGTCGTTCGCTTGGATTACATATTCTTTTTATCATGTCATATAGCAATATGAGGACAAAAGTTCATACAAAAAAGACAATGAACGCTTTTTAATCTTTACGAATTTCAAATGGTTGTTATGTGTCGTGGAATAATTTATTACACCTTTACTAATTGAAACTGCCACTAAGACTCCTGCGTTCTTGAATCAATGGAATATGTGATGGAATTATTTAATTTTCTTTCCATAAAGATTTTTTTTATAAATTTATGTTATTACAATACAACGTATATTTGATTGTGGGAAAAATACACTATTTTTAAGTGAAATTCAACACTTCATTTAAAATGGCTCAGATTTGCTTTATTTAAACAGTTTAAAATTGTTTTATAGTCGGTCTTTAGATCCCATGTGATGATGTGAATGATCAACATCGAGCATTTCAGTTATTTTATCAAAATTTTCGACAATGGACCTATCTGTGTGATGTTCATTGTCAACATGAAATGTGTACTTTAACTGAATCGACTAAGTCGAAATTTCACATAATTGGTTGTTACAGTATCGGGAGTATAAATCCTATCCACAGTTTTAGCCTCCTAATTTGCATTTTGCAAAAAAAAAAAAAAAAAAAAAAAAAAAAAAAAAAAAAAAAAAAAAATCCTCTAAAATGTACCTGTTTAATAATTTTACCAAGAGTTATAATAATTATCAATAAATTTAATAATAAAAAATAATCTTTTACTAGAAAATCATACATATTGCGAAATTTATAATGATTAACCAGCGTATTTATATTAATTTGGGAATTTCATGTATAGCAGTATAAGCAACTTTAAGCTCATTTAAGCATTTACTCTTATAAGAAAAGTATATGTTCACATCTAGACAATATGAATATTCACATCAATACAATATGACGATATGAATGGTGTAAAAGAATAATAAATATACCAAATAAGAATCATCGATGATAATTCTTTTCAACGATGAGACCGGAACGTGTTCTTAACAAATATAGGTACACAATTATCATTTTCATAACCTTTCAATCCGATTAAGTATAAGATTTAAAGCAATTACTTAGTATTTTTAAACTCCCAGTTATTTTTTTCAATTCAGAATTGACCTTGATCTGTAGGTTCCAGTCGAGTGAACCTTCATAAAAAAAGTACTGTAGAGGGTGCTTTTTTAATACTATATTTTTTAAAATATAAAAATATTCAAAAATTATTATATTACAAAAAAAGTCAATACTTTAAAAACAGCAGAGTCTACATTCATTTTACCCAAGAAGGCTGATTCTACTAGAAAGTACAGCTTACAATCTTCTTAGAATGTTAAAAAATCTGTTAGATAGTTTTCGGCAAAATTTCTATGTTTCTTAAATTTTCAATATTTTTTAAATGTTCAAAACTCTATATTAAACATTAAAAAGATTTTTCTATTTTCTTTATTTTAGATATTTCGTGATTGTGAGTGACTGTGGATTTTATTTATTTTTGTTCAAAGAATGTTATAGTATAACCAGAAAAACTGTCTTGGGAATTAATAGTTGATTGTTTCAAAATTTGTCACAAATTGCTAATTACTAGGCTTGGTAAAGTGGTATTCTTTTTGCCAATGAAAGCTAAACTATTTAATAGCTAATAATACCAATTTTATAGAAGATTTAATAGTTTCGATTTTCTTTCATTATATTTCTAAAGATAATTCTGTTTTCTTTGCATAGGGACCACAAGTTTATCTGGCAAATTAAATTCTATTTTTATTTTTTATTTAACACAGTATATCAAATAGCTTAAAAACTGAAATCATTTGAGCAGTCTCCGTGTAAATGTTTCTTGGAAAACCTTCCGTAATATCCGTATATTACGTCCAAAGGGAAAAAAATTAGCAAAACAACCGAATACCAATCCTAACAGACGTTCTAATATTGATTAAAGCATTCTTGACCACTTGACTTATATGATATGTTTTACAGGAGTTTACAAAAACGTAAGAATTAACGTAATGTTAAAATAATGCTTTCAATGTTATGAGGAAGAGGAATCCATATTATCCACATCTTATATTTATAACCTCATTTTTTGCATATATGATTAAGGTGGATTCAGGCATTTCATACATGTTTGAATTTTTGGTGAGTAACTATGTCTTAGGATTAATAAATGTCTCAATAATGATTTCAAAGTAAATTATGAAACATTTGGAACCTCTTATACTTGATTTGCCTAGAGAAAAACTATTTCCAAAATCTTTTAACATTTCACGAGAAATCACTCGATTAATTTCGTAGAACATAAAATACTCTCCACAACTTAAATTCCTTCTCACACATGAAAAAAGTTTTCTTGGTTGTATATAATGTTCAACGTAATTTTTGGCTTCGTATCGAGTCAGAGCATTTCAACGTTTATATCCTCTATTATTAGTGATTACGTTTTTAGAAAACCCAGGTTTGATATTTAGTATTTTATTATCTTCATTCCTTGCGGGTGAGTGTGTAGCGGTTTTGCATAGTGTGATTGCCAGTATATGTGCGAGGTGTTCCAGAGTACCATTAAAACTATCTCTGCAAGAGTATCCCAGTTTCCAGTTCTACAATCGCTGAGAACTGACACTATAGCTACAGGATGTGGTAAGAGTAATGGTAAGTTCATTTCTATCGCCTTTGTCAACTTTCTGCTACAAATGTTAAACCTAATAACCCTTTGATATACAATTAAAATCTAAATGTTATAATAAAATGTACTCCTTCTCATCTTTCTGCCTTTCTTGTTCAGTTGAACGAAATTAATTAGTAATCTATTGTTGGCTCCAGTTCTATTTAATTTGTATTTCAATTGGTTAAACATAACCATGATTTTCCAAGTGTAGTTTTGATGGTTTAAAAATAGATCTGATACTTTTATATTTGAATTGCTAGCGAGGCTTATCTTTTTTATAAAATATTTCTATGTCCTCCTTCTATGGAATTTTAAACCAAATCCTTTCAAATAAATCCTTAGAATTAGAAAGAATTTATGTTATAAAAAAATTTGAATAACAAGAAAAATGTTCATAAGGCTCTGGGTATTTTAATAATATCTCGTCCTTATTAACAAAGCAAGTAACTTGAACTATAGTGATTTTATAGTGATTTAAATTGTATTTATTTAAATAAATACCTCTAAAAGTAAGACAAAATTCGTTAGGTTATTGTCTTCTAATAATAATCAAATTTCATCAATAGAATATTCTTTTAATTTACTTTTTTGATAAATTATTTTTGACTTTAATGTTACACATAACATACAGTATAAAGAAGAAAATGTTCTTACTTTGTTAAATAATTAAAATTCCTAGTATTATTGCTACCTAACATAATTTATTATGTTAGATAGTATAAATGTTACGAATTTCATATTTGAAATTATATATTTCTTCCAGAAATGTAAAGAATATATTCGTAAATTTCAAAAGAATTGTCATTTGTTGTATCATAGCTAAAAAATGTAGTGGCACACAGCAATGATTTAAAGTAGAATTTTTTTATAAATGTGCTTAAAATTTTCCTTTTTGACGAAAAACTTGTGCATTTGTTAAAATTTATTTACAGTTATTTAATTAATTTTTAACTTTTTTATGCCCTTTTTTCACGTTTGATGACACAAACTTCTGAAATTTTCTACTTCTACATTAATAAAAAAGGACTTGAGTGTACTTTATTTTCAAGAATTTCTTTTGTATTCACTGATAGTTGTTTTTATATTAGCAGAGACACAATCTGTGTTAATATTATGTATTTTTTATTTTGAAAAATGTTTTATATGTTTTTTTCACTTGTTTCTGTGTGTAATCAAACCAGCTATAGTTTCGATATTTTTGTGTCAACTTTTTACATGTCTGTATATCTGTTGTTTTGATATAGCAATACTTCTGTTTTATCTTATTAATAGTGTATGGATTAAAATATTTACATTTGATTCTTCAGATGAGGGAGAAAAACAATTTCACTCTAAATGATTTATGTGATAGTTTATTTATGATTAGTATAGTCGTATCAATTTTTGATCAAATTCCTTTAATATATTAAGCAAAAATTTTGATGTGTAAAGTAAGATATTTTTATAAACAAGATTTATAAAATGTAAATTTGAAATTTTTTTCTCTTATTTTTTCCTCTTTTGAGCGCTGTAGTG
>JAPDSC010090353.1:0-24230 GCA_026290005.1 Latrodectus geometricus | reverse complement strand
ATTATTATGCTTGATTAATAATATTGAATCTTATTAATCAAGCATATCGACGTTGTTTCTCGTTATATTTCGAAATAAATTACAAATTTTAAAAGCAGTACAAGTTAATACGTAAACCATAGGAATTGTATCTTTGCTCACATTCAGGAAATGGAAAGGCAGTTCCGGCATCAACTTATCATTCATTCTTTTCTAATTTTCCAAAATTGTATGTACTATTAGTCTTAATTCACTCAATATTGGAGTTAGATACATTTTGTAAAAAGTAGTTTCGCATCCAAGCAATTTATTTTAGAAATGATTACATTATAATTTTTGGTTTTGCCATGAAATATATATTTTAGACACCCAGAAAATGAAAATGTTTCATACCATATGTTTGACATTTTTGTTATTTGTTGGTATTAATATTAGTTTTCCATTAAAAATATTATAAGTTTACTAACAAAGATAGCCAATTAGAAATAATAATTTTCCAAAATTCTAACTGCATATTAGACCAAAGTTTATAATGAAATTATTAAAAAATAAATCCTTTATTGATTTAAATTTCTAAAAAACGTAGAAAATTTAATTATGTACATATTTATATAAGTATAAATTGCAACTATGTCTTCTTTTGTTAGTATTTTACTATTTAAAAAAATGTATATTTTTTAAATGTAATTTTTTTCAATACAAGACACATTGAATAATAATTAATGTCCTCTCTAAACAATGTAATATGGTGTAATATGCTCTAAACATACTGTAGTGTTGCAATATGAAAACAATTTCTTCAAAGATGTGCTTTTAATTTAAAATTGACTGCATTAGTTCAACAAATATGATATTACACATGCGTATGTGTATTTTTATTACATTGATGTGATAGAAATTGCATGTGAAAGGTTAATTCAAAAACATTATACTCCTCTGTAGTATCAACCTCGCAGAACTTCCACAAATTACACAATTTGCTATATATAAAATAAAAATGAATAAATTGTGCTATCATCAACATGCTGTGAAAGAAACAGTAATTAAAAGATGTTACCTTCAAAGTAATTAAAACAATTTTTTTTAAACTTTATGAAGAATATATGTCATATATATATATATATATATATATATTTATATATATATATATATATATATATATATATATATATATATAGCATATGTAATTACAATATAATAGATGCACAATTTTCAATCAGGTATATATATATTTATTAAAAACAGTAAATTTTTATTTACAATATGTAAAATATATATTTTAGACATCCAGAAAATGGGGAGAATGAAATATGATATAAATGAGAAGAGAAATGGAAATGGAGGGTAATGGATATAAATAAAAGAGAAAATTTTTTGTGATTTTTGGTGTTTATTTACATTACTTATTTTAATATTATTATTTACATAATTTATTTACATTAATTATTTTTTATTGAAACCAAATTTTTTTAAAAAAATTTCATTTTTGTTTTTAAAATTATTCCACCTTTATTTTTTTTATATTGTTTTTTATTTTTTGCTTCTATAATCGATGGAGGATCTCTGATTTTCATTGACCGCGTGTATCGCTGATCAATTAGTTCTTTGGTGTCGGTAACTCATTTTTAGAAGCGACGTCATGAAAGAGCAGATTCAACTGTCTTGAGCTAAAGATGAGACACGATGGAGAAAGTGTACCCTTGTAAAAGTTTGAGTTTTTCAGAACGCGGCTATGGGACAGCTATGATACAATGAATTTCTTCCCCCTTTCGAGGGCTTCACTCCCTTCGTATCATGTTTCCTTTCTTTCGGGCAGTTGCAGGGGAAATACCGGTTTGTGTTAGAAAGTCGTAAAATTCGAAAGTAAATAAAGGGCAAAATTTTAATGAAAAATTAGTATGTTGATTCTTTCTTTTGGGGAAGCAAAATGCAAATTTGTCTTAATTTCAGCAAAATATTTTTCATATTTAGATGATTTTCTAAATAAAAGAATTTTTTTATCAATGGATCAATGGAAATCAGAGCACAGTTGGATGATTCTGAAAAATTTACGAATTATGCCAATTCCTATGATGAATTTAAATAAACGATACTTTTCTCGATGATTATACAAATATTAATTCAACAAAGGCATTTAATTTTGCTTAGTTACAAACTCATTAATTAACAGCAGATATGCTTTATAAATACTCAATTTACCATGGGAATTTAAAATTAAATAATAATGGACTGATATTGATAAATTAGAACTACAATTTTTAGAACTTTTCTTCTAATTGGGCAGATTAATGAAGATAATAGACAAGACTAATAATCATTTGAACAATTAATTATTTGAAACTCTTGTTTTGCGAAAGGTAATGTAAAGGGGTAGATTTAATAAAATGTTTGGGAAATAAATTTATTAAAAATGACTAGAATATTGTGATATATATACGATTTTATTAATAAAAATAGGATATATCTTGAGCAAAAGTATAGTAGAACATGAAAACTGTAAAAAATACTTGAATTTTCAGAAGTCATTTTTAAAGTTTACTTTTGAAAAATAAATTTCCTAAAAAGCTATCGATGTCATTATTATAAAATCCGTTGAAAATGCGATATTTAAACAATATATTCCTACAAAGATGAAGCAAGGGAGGATTAAACTTTACGAATATATTGAATGTAATGCATATAAAATGTTTAATTTTCAGTACACTAAAACTGCTTGCAGTGACTCACTGAATACATTTTTATATATACTAGAATATATTTTGTACTTATAAATAAAGATTTAATTTTAGTGCATTGATGACATACTTGAATTTTTAAAAGTGATATTTGGGATAGTCGGTAAGAATCTTCTACAACGCATTTGTTCAGGTATTTCACAATTTTGTACTTTCCGATATTAAGAACAACCAATTAAAAGGACATGCTTCCTAAAATTTTGAATTGTGTAAGACTAATGAATTTTATTAGCCTTACACATTATTACTGTACAGAATAGCATCGAAACCATCACGTATTCCGATTCGGAAAGAAAACTTTTACTTACCAAGCAATCTTATCTGCTTTATATCTGAAATAACATCAAAATCAGAAGAAATTATGCATGAAGAAAAAAACGTAATTTATTATCTGTTTACATCTATCTATATGTATGTAATTATTTATTTTTCATAATTTCAGAATTTGTCATAGTGAAATCCTCAATAGAAAATGACCCTCTCTTTTTGTAAAGGGGGGAAAATATTCCCTCTCGCATCCGAAGCCCCTTTCTTTCACTGGAAAATGCCGGAATCAAAAGGTTAACTTCGAAAGCTGAGAACACCCGCAGCGTTTACTGAGCATGAGGGAAGGGATCACACACACATTAGCTTCTGGAATTGCAAAAACTCAAATTCGAAACTTTTTGACAGAGGAGGAGCTTGTTTACTATAGTAAGAAAGTGATTGGATTGATTCTGAAACAACCAAGTATTCATCCGCCATGTGGGCGTTGCTAATTTTTAAGAAAAATTATAAGATTTTTTCAATCAAAATTTAAAAAAAACTATCATAGATGGAACGAAAAACTTTTTTTCCAGATATTTATAAATAAATTTATTAACTACACTTGTTCTTAGAATTTCTGATTTCTTTATCTTTCTTAAGTTATTAATGTTTTAAGCATATCTTCAAAATATTGAGACAATTTAAAAATAGTTAAAACGATTTTAAAAATAAATTTCAAGCAAGAACATTTTTTTATTCTTAAGAACAATTGAAACTCACAAAAAGTAGAGGTCTAGTCATAATAGAACTTGTGAAATATAGTTTTAAATTTCTCCATAGACTTAACATTACAGTTGATTTTCAATATGGCGCGGAATGAGTCCCCTTAACATTGATACTTAATTATGAAATTCAATAGTTAATGCTCATAGCTTGTAAAGTAAATAAATTAAAGAAATTAGCAATTAAAGTTGACTTAAGCAAACTTTATTTACTCAGAAGAAAATAATCCGTACAACGCACATTAATTTGTGCTGGAGTACTAATACTGCAACAGTAATGTAATGCAGCAGATTGGAGGCATTTTCTATTAACCAATCTATTAAACAACCTGTTTTATGGGCTTTTCCGGGATTGTTTGGCTTCAATACAAAGTTATACCATTTAGCAAACATCCAACTGTATTTCACCGAGACACATTTCGTGGTTCACTCTATTAAACTTTATTCCTCTTAAGTTCAAAAAGCACTGTTTGAGTAAACACCGACAACGTCGTCAGATATTCAATGCCGTGTAACGGATGTTATCATAATTTTTCACATGACATGTTACAAAATGTGTAGGATGAGATTAACTCCAGGGTCCATGTATGCCAAACCAATTATTAACCAATGTCATATTTTAGATTTATAAAATTTGAATTAATATTAAATAAATTGAAAATTTTACTGTTATTGAATGTGTTCACTATTTTCATTTTGTTAGTCAGTCATGAGACTTCATTGAGATTATAAGTATGGAACTTTAAATTGGCCAATAGAGATATACAGATAAGTTAATATTTATACTTTATAATTCGAAATTTTAAAATGAATCCAATTCATTTGCACAATACAAAATAGTATGATTATTTAGGAAGATTAGGAATAATTTAAAATGTTACTGTTATATTTAAATAACCATATTCACTGTAGGAATACTTAACTAACAAATAAGTTGTATGTTAGTAAAAATATTTTCTTAAAATTAGCTTCTATGAATATTTTTCTTAAAAAATATCAAATCATTAAATTTCAGTATATTATAGATTATGAGCTACTTTAGAATGTGCCTTTTTTTTACAATGAGTTTGAGTTCTACTTCTGAAAATAGGCTTAAGATTACTCACATGAGCAATTTTGTACTTAAGACGATGTGTGATTAAAAAACGTGAAGGAAAGCTATTCTTATATTTGGAATACTCTTTATCAGTTTCTTTTTTTTTATCGTTTTATTTTGATAGATTTTATTACTAATTTACAGATTTCTGATAAATTCTAATGAATGTGTTAAATTTTAAAATGTGTTAAATTTGTGTAAAAATTAATCTCAAAATATTGTAACATATTCTTCTTATACACGTTAGAACAAATTATGTAAATTTCTAAGCAAGAATTTGGTTTTTAGAAAAATAATTTAATATATCATTTGAAACTCATTTTCAGAATA
Organism: Latrodectus geometricus; assembly: GCA_026290005.1. NCBI lineage: Eukaryota > Metazoa > Arthropoda > Arachnida > Araneae > Theridiidae > Latrodectus > Latrodectus geometricus. The sequence continues at coordinate 19,062 of JAPDSC010090353.1, read as the reverse complement.
TTCCCTTTTTAAAGTGCAAATCATACGATCGACAAGACACAAACCTTTAGTGACTGTCGGCCCCTTAGAATGAAATCGATAACGCTATTAAATATTACGAGTAGTTCTAGAATAGTTTTACGAGAAAAAGTTCCACATTAAATTACTTTTTCCGTTCCCAAACCACAACTAAATGAAATAGAAAAAAGAGAAAAGCAGAAAGAAAAGATTCAATTCTAGACAAGTTTATAATTCAGAATGAAAGAATTAAAACATGAAACTAGGAAAAAATGCCGATCAAGAAACTGAATGAAGAAAACCGTCTAAGCAGATTTTAATACATCCACCTTTAATATATCTCACATTTCTTTCGTAAAGAAAAACTCGTAAGAGCACGCTTTAAACTTTTGAGTCGACTAATATCCGGTATAAACAATAAAATCACTTTAAAATATTTTCATTTGAAAAATGAATTACCCTTCAATTTTTATTATATTTTTTATGCTATTTAAATAGTTTTCTATTTTTAAACGCTAGTAAGGATATAGTAAGGCTTTGTAAAATTTATCTATTAAATTTACAAAAAGATTTTTTTAAGAATCTATTTTTACTAAGATCTAAATGTTGTTTACTTTTATTCAGTGCTTCCATCTGATAATAGTCTTATCACTCGCGTTTCTATCTTTAGGGCAATTTTACCTCTCAAGATTTAACATAACATTTTTCCATTGCAATATGAATTATTTAAAAATTTTAGTAATATAGTATTAAAATTATGAAATTAAAATTTTCAGAATCTACTGATACAAATAAATATTAGTGTTATAATATTGAAATTTTTAAATCCCTTGTAACTTTTAATTTATGTTCCAATACCCAAATTGCTTGACAAAGGATTTTTTAAACTTGATGTGTAATAACAAGTAAAGTTTACCTTAAAGGAGTTTAAGATCATTAAAAAAATAAAGCAAGTAAGATATTATTAATAAAACCATCAAAATGCTATGCAGAATTTTTAAACTTCGTAAAACATTTCACTAGCAGTGGTACAAACTTGATGGTTGAGTCATTTAAGCCAGCCAGTAAAATAAAGATAATTATCTTGCTCAAAACAATTAAAAGATATTAAAAGAGTATGTAAAATAACAGTTCAAAAAAAAAATTATTGCTTAAAATGGAAGAGTCACAAATGAAACTTTTTCTTATTTTCAAATCTAGGAGTATGCAAATTTGGAATTTGAAAGCAAAAGCGATGTGATGTTTAGCAGCAACGAGTGAAATTTAACTTACAGTTTACGGGAAAACAAAATGGAAAACTATGCTGACGTTCAGGAAGTTCGATAAGTATTGAAAATTTATTACAATGAATAAATTTGAAGAATTGACCAGTTAGAGAAAAGTCAAACACAGGGTGAAGAGCAGAAGAAAAGACATTGAAGTTATGCGATTTTCAGGAACTGGAATTGTTTTCAGAATTTATAAATGCAGGTCATATACCTATGCAATATCCGTAGACACAAAGCAACAGCCAATGAAAATCGATATTTAACACTAATAGTTGTCCCAAAATATGAATGTCATTCTTCTGCAACATCTTCACGTTGCTAGTGACACTAGAAATTCGATTCAAATTGTCCGAAACCGGGAGTCAAGTTTGTATGCTCGCAGACGATGTTACATTAACAACAAAGCACCGTGAAGCCACTGGAATGGGCTCTAGCATGTGAACAGGAGCAGAAATGAGCGGCATAGTGTTTCTTTCTCCAACAAGTTCTTCTTCTGTTGTTGTTGTTGTCGTGTGCCATCCAGGCTGGCAATATGGATGCGCTGCTCCACTTTTCCAACTGAACCATATTTGGTGTGGAGTCCGACTTCCTCAGTAAACACATGCCATAGGTACCCGTTTATAGGGTAGACAACCATTCACACACAAAGAAAGGACAAAGACAAGAGATAGAAAGAGAGAAAGTACATCCATGCCCGAGCCAGGATTCGAACCCAGGTCCCATCGATCTGTAATCAGGTACGCTAACCACTAGACACGTTGGGCGGCTCTTCTTCTGCTGATACAGGTAATAGGAACATTTTCAGTTGGAGAGAATATGGCTCTAGGAACAGTCCTGCGTTAGTGTAAGACAGTGTCAGATTTGGCAATAGAGGTATATAATGATAAGCTAGGATGGTGTTTCCATTGATGGATACACAACCTCCGCATCATTCGATAGAGCTCTGACCAGTCATCAATGTGGAGGTGAGATCCTCATTCCTTTCAACAGCAGCAATTAAAGGTGACTTCAAGTTAATATTGCACAGTTACAAGACGGATCATTCTTTCTTGGTGGATGATTTCTTTATGAAGAAAGGAATCTTAAGACGAATGGCAAGAGTGTTCTGCGAATATGAACCCAATAGAGCATGTTTGAGATATTACAGGTAGATGAGTTATTGTACGTGTGTGTATGGTTACTTTTTATAAATTATGAACTGGAAAGCTCTTCTGGAGAAGGGTGAAGAATATCCCAGCTTCTTATCAATAACCACATTGACTCAATATCTCAAAAGTGTTCAATCCTTTAAGAAAACCATATCCTTACTAAGAAAATTCTTTTAGGAAACAATTTTTATTTACTATATTTCATAGAAAAATGCTGTTTTTCCCCTTTTGTATCCAAATTTTCAATTTGTGGATTGTATATCTACCATCTAAGCAATTTGCTAACCGCAAAATATATCACAATTTTACTATTCCTTGCTTTTTGAGAAATATATAACTTTACTTCCGAATTCATATTGTAATTTATAAAATACTTCACGGAAGAATATTTTAATCTTAAGGTAATAAGATTAAAAGAATGATACGACCATGAGAATAAAGCAAGTAAGGTATATTGATGAGACACAAAAACACTATGCAGAATATTCAAATTTCATCGAATATTTTGTAAACAGGTGCATCAATACATCAAGTTGAGTTATTTATGCTAGCTTATTTCGATTTATGACATCTATTTTGAAGAAAAACAACAAATTACAAATAGACTCTGCTTTATTAGTTACATTCAACATTGTAATTAAGCGCCACTTGTCAGAAATATTTGTGAAACAAAATTAAAATTTTATTGTTAACTTTTTTGCAGTGTTTAGTATTAAGCATCGCTTGTTTTCTGTATCAAGTTTCCTCTCGCGCGATTATTTTTGAAATTAATGAGTACTTTGTACATGATATTTTTGCTGAATATTTTCTTAGAGGAACTTCACTAGTTTCCATCACACTGAAGTATTTCATTTGTTAAAACTAAAACAGCCTCGCTCTAGATCTAAACTGGCCTTTTAATTTGAAAATTAAATATATCAATCCAATTTAAATAAACTATAAGCTTGTTACATGAATCATGAAATTTTATAAGATGTTTTAAAATTAAATTAAATTCGGATAATAATAAAATGAAAAATTATGCTAAAAAAAACTATTTTTAATAAAACTTTTCATTATAAACTAATTTCTACAAATGTTTATTAGTTTTGTTTTTTCACAGAATTGTGTTCTTTACTAAAAAATATAAATATTATTAATCTCAGTCGACAGACCCTACGTTTTCCTCAAAACAGATTATTTTTTATTTAATGGACTTCAAGGATTTCTAGAGTAAAAAAAATTTTACAATTTATAAATACACAAAAATGAGCAACACTTTTATGTTATAATTGCACAAATTAAAATTTACAAGTGATTAGACATCGGTAAAAGTGTCCACTGCGGGTTAAAGATAAAGAACCGTAAGATAATAGAATATGGGAAGGTTAAATGTCCCAAATACCCACTTTAACTGGCAACAAGCAATCGGGCCAAATGAGACTTGTTTTAAAGGACGGTCACATTATTAACGGAGGCCATGAATGCAAATTGCGAAGGACCCTTTTTATCAATGTAAAGTCTCTAATTGACTATTTCATATAAAATATTTAGAAGAGAACGGATTACAAGTTAATTTATATATAATGAATATATTTTAATTTGAAGATGGTGGGAAATCAAATTTCCGTTTTCTCAAAAATCTTGTAAGTGGTAAAAATTTTTTATCAAATATCCAATACCACCATTTTGATGAAAATAGTCAACCAATACAACAAAGGCACAATAATCCTGGATATTCAGAAGTACTGAAACCAAAAATCTAAAATGAGAAAGCTAATAAAATATTTAATAAGAGACCACATCGTCTCGATAGAGTAGTTTATTAATCCAGAATAAACTACTCTTTCGAGATTTCATCTCAAATGCACCTCAGGAAAGAAATAGCGAAAGGAAAGGAGTAATAGTATGACAAATATGACTACGAGCTACATAGTTTACTCTTTCCCGAGACAAAAATCAAGAATTCCTATTAATAAACGGTGGACCTTTCTCACCCTATTATATATATATTGGTAGGAAATTTTTTGCGTTAACTCTATCATTCAGTGAATTACATTTAAACAGGAGTTTAAATGTAATTCACTGAACGAAAGTATTAACGAAGAATTTTACAATACACTCATCAACGAAGATTTTACAGTATACTAATCAATAATTTTTTTTTACATTATTATATAAAAAAATAGCTCTATTGATGAATATACTGTAAAATCATATTTTATTATAATTAGTATTGTTTGCATTCATCATTTGCAAAACTGTACTTTGTACTCTTTAATTAATAAAATAACGATTTTTGAGAAGAGTGTTACGGAAGACATGGTGGGAATTTGTACTGCTACCAATACTTGGCATGGAGCTGGAATTATTGCATCAGAAGTCTTGTAGTTCAATTGATAGTGCAATCTTCCAACGGTTTTTCTGTCATTCCAACATCATATAGTTCACATGTTAGGTATAGGGAGATATGCTAGTGTTCACTTAAATGATCCTCGAAGATATTCAGTGCCAATATGCCTTCCCAGTTCGAGTTGAACGACAATCAGAATTGCTAATGAGGTGCTCAGCATTGATTTTGATGTCGCCTATAGACAAGGCAAATTTACACCTCCGTAGACAAGATTTCTAGGTACTAAAAACATACATTTGCCCACTTCATTACCTAAACCTACTGTTCTATAATATTGTATTCAATAATTAAGGGAAGTCATGAACTGGCTTTCATATTCACCCAATCTTATGGAGTAGCCACAGGCAATTTTATGCTTTCTTTGTAAAGTGTAAATTATACAAAAGTTGAAGGTTTATAATTGCTTTTGATAGGTATGCAACAAGAGCTTATATAACCTGCTATGCTCAAGTTACTTGAAATTAAACTATACGTAGCATTATCACGATTTACACTACAGATATTTGAGGTTTTTCTACATTATATATTGTATGAACATCATAAGAATGTAATCTTTTGCTTTTCTTTATTTCATATCAGATATATATTTGTTTAAGAATTTCTTCTTTTCAAAAACTCGAGTCCTTCGTGAAGCTATTAAAATTTATTATACAATACATTATAAGTTTCAATGCTGGTCGTACTTGTTAATCAATTTAAAATTTAAATATAAAGATAATTTTGCATATTAAAGAGAATAAATAGTTATTAAGCACACAAATATCAAGACAGCTAATAAATTTCTAAAGTACATTTCCATATAAAAACAAGAATTCTTTTATTTTTATTCTACAAATTTTCTAAAGATCAAAATGGAAATGCTTAGAAAGTTTTTTCTATAACTCTAGGATTGATTCTTTGAGTAACCACAAAGCAATGCTGATTGAATTTCTAATATGTAAAATTATTTATGCCATGGAAAGCAATAAAAATTTTATTAAATTTGTTGGTTGGGTTTTGTGGCGCAAGGTCCAAAAGAGGCCAAGCTGCGCCAAAAAATAAGCTTTTAAAAAAATATATAAGTTTTAAAGAAAACCCAAACTCAACATTAAAAATTTAAAACACAAAAATAAATGTATAAATTTACATTAAAATCTGGGAAAATATAAGTAAATAGAAGTAAAATGAACATTAATACAATTTAAAAGCAAGGAAACCAATTTCCTTTAAAAAGGCAAAAAGGTTTCGGTGGGGTGATTCCCCTACTAAATCATACATAGTTAAAAGGTCAGTTGTAAAATATTTAAAACGGTAAACGTTAAAATCAGGACATGCTATTAAAATATGAGACACAGTATATGATACATCACACGTTTCACACCATGGATTAAGTTCACTTAAAAACAAATGTCTGTGTGTGTCCGATACGAAGGCGAGTCAATCTGACATCTGCTCTTCGTAACGGTAAAAATGATGATGGAATGAAAGATGGGAATATGGCACGCAGTTTGTTTGTGACCTGCATACTCCATGACTCCTGCCAGACAGAATTTACAAATCTTTTTACAACCCTTCTCATGTCGAAAAGAGGGACAGATGAATGAAGTAGAGACGATGCAGCTTTAGCGGCTGCATCCGCCTTTCCATTTCCCTCAAGACCTACATGATCTTGGGATCCAGCAGAAAATGATGTCATATCCCTTGCCAGCAAGGGAATCCAATGCTCCGAAAATCTTGGACACAACTGGATGACAATTATTATAGTTTTCCAACGCTTCTAAAACACTTAAACTGTCAGTATACATGCATATTTTATTAAACTGCTCTGTATTCACTAGCTGAAGGGCTTGAAAGATAGCCGTTGCTTCAGCGGTAAAGACGGAGCAGGACGTATGGAGGCTGTAAGCATGACTGGTATCAGCATAAAATATGCCACAGCCAACATGTCATGCAGTTTTTGAACCATCCGTGAATACAGGCGTGTATGATGAATACTGACAGCGATGAGATAGGTAAAGCTGTTGAAAAACTGATGTGGTTGTGTCCGATTTTGTATATTGAGCAAATGGATTAGTAATAGTTATCTGTGGATCGTACCAGGATGGATGTGATTGTAAGTCCGTTTTAATAAAACTGACATCATGTAGGTCTGTCAAATGGAGTTGATCTTTAGTTCGAGTGAGAAAAGGTTGGATGCTGTATGGTCGAGCATCATATAGTCTCTCTAATGCAGGATAAATGGCCAAGGAACGTAAAGGATGTTGACGGTCAGACATGACCTTTGCGTAATAATTGAGAGACAGCTGCATCCGTCTCAGGTCTAAAGGCAATTTTTGGCAAATCGCATAGATTTATATTAAAATCAAAAAGTTTGATTTATTAGTATTCTTGCTATTGCTTTACAAAACAATAGCAAGAAATAATTCCTCAGTGTTGTGGGCGAGAATATATTTTAGCACCTATCTCCACAAATGATTTGTTTTCTTGCTAATAAAAACCTGCCATGGAAGATAATCTTGAGTACAGATGATTATAGATATAGATTTATCTGAGCTTATTTGTGCTTCAAAGTACTATATGTTAATTTTTATGTATTATATGTTCTGTCTTATTTTTCAAACTATTTACAGTTTTCATTGATTTTGTATCACCTATGTGTAATAATTTAGATATCTCCTTAATGAACACAGCAAAAATTTCCCTTGTAATAAAACAGTTTCTTATCTCACCTCACATTAAATCTTATTCAATCCGTATGAAAAATAACCTTTTAACAATAAAAGCATTTCAAATATAAAATCTTACATTACACTGTGAAGCAGCATCTAAAATTCAATCCTTTTTTTTGTAATAAATCCAGACTTACTATACGTGCACAGCTACCTTCTTATTTTGACTTATTCCTAAAAGATTTGGCAAGAGTTAGTTGTTTTTTCTCTCCAATAAATTTTCTTACGGTATATTTTCCTTGTAAATAAGCATGCAAACATGCATAAACTTTGCTCCAAAAATACGAGAATAGCATTTTTATAAACTATGACAAGTAGAATAAGATGAATGAATGAATCTGTGTATAAAATCATGATGGCCATTTACTATAGATTATGTGAAACATAAATTAACCATTATAGAAAGCGTTTACAGAGCAAAGTTGTGTAGTCATATACATAAAAATTGACATGAAATTCAGGATCTAATTTAAAAATTTGATAGCTTTAAGCTTATAGCATAAAAAAATAATTAACAATTTACAAAAATACAGAGTTTTATTTTTATTGTTTCAATTGAAAATATAGGAAAAAAAATATCAAGTTTCAATATACAAATTATACTTAAAATTTGGTAGAATAAAAATAATTAATATTAAATTTTATGTCAAAGGAGATTTACTGCACTTATATTCCAAATATTTTAAATTTCAGTTTCCCATAAATAATTCAACTACATCAGGAAAAAACATAATTTATTTGATTACATAAATTGATAAGGAAAATGGCAAATCTATTCTATAATTTTGGTACAATAATTCAGCTTTACCAGATTTTAAATCAATCAATCTAAATGTTGTGTTCATATTTTTAAAAACTAATTCATATGAATATAAAATTTATAAATAAATGAAATTCAGTTTTATTATTATGATTGAACAATATTTAATTTTCGAAAATATTGCTAACAACCAAAATCAGCACAAAAATAAAATTCTAATATAAAACCAACAAAATTTTTACCAACAAGAGAAAAAATTTGAAAAACAAAAACTCATTTTCATTAATAAACTAATTAAAGAATCTAATTTCAATAACAGATCTAAAACTATCGAAAAGGAGAAGCATTCACTAAATTTAACATACAATATAAGGGAAAATATTAACATATTATGTAGATATAAATAAAACCATTATAAAAAATATTTACTAAAACTAAACTTAAAATTTAAAGCACGAGAGGTTAACTGTCATTGCATAGATTAAGATATATATCTTTATCATATACAGTATTTCTATACACACATATTATAAAATACAATACTGATAACCTAAATTAATATATACAGGCAAAGTAGAAACAATTAAAACAAATTAAATATGTATACATATATTTAATTACTTGTCGAAATGAATAAAATATATATTTACAAAATTTTTAAAACTGGGAAAATCTTAAAAGCAATTTTACATTTATATATATAAATGAAGTAAATACTTTCAAATACAATAAATGTAAAAATATGTACATTTCACTGGTGCTAAACTGATAACAAATATTTCAATAATTCACAAATTAAAAGTAATATTAAACAGATAAATTGATGAGTGACTTCAACTCTGCAAGCCAATAGTTCAACAAAGTTATCAATTTAACTGTAAATTTCTTCAAAAACAAAATAGTATAATATAGATGATCAGTTATGCCTAATTGTAATTTTTATATTACTTTTTAAATGATGAATTAAATGGCAATTCAAATAATATAATAATTAGGGAAAAATTTTGGTATATAATTTACAGTAAATGTGCAATATAAGTGCTTTGTAAGATGATTGCTGTAAAAACTAATATATAATTTTTATATACACATTTGAGTTCCCTATTAAACATTAAAATTTTCTATGTAATGTTAAATTACTAAGCAACATGCAAATTCAATTATTAGGTTTTCAATTAAATAAGCTGATAAAAAATTTATTATACAATTCATTAACTGTTTCAAGTAATATGAATCTCGAATCTGAAAAAGCATACAATTTTAGATATAATAAAATGTAAAATAATAAAAACAATCAAATTTAATTTGAACTAACAAATATATTTATTTAAAAAGTTTATCAAATGCAAATAGGAAAAGCCCTAGTTCTGATTTATTATATAAAAGAGTACTAAACTGTTAATGCTACATCAGGTATAAGATATTCTTTTAATCAATTGAAAAAATGGCAGGATTTTTTATATTTGAAGGACTCAATTTAGTAAAATCTAAAGCTGAAAAAATTACCATTTTATTTGATATATATAATTTTTTACATGTTTGCTCTTGCCATTATTTGCTAAAAATAATCCAGATTACCACTTTCATTAATATTTTAAAATTTTGTTTCATTGTGCAAAATTTTAAATTATATTACAAAAACTTTAGAATTTATAAATAAATATATTTGGATAGCATTCCATAATATAATTTAAGTGTTAAATAAGGATTGTGATCATGATTGCCAAAAGAATGTCTAATAGTCAAATTAAATAATATTGGTATGTAAAATCAGCAAATATTTTCTAGCAGATTTAATATTAAACCTGCTAGAAAAATTTCTTTAAATTTTTTTATACACAATACATATGAAAATGAAAAATTAATTTTGAAGCAAAGATTCTATTATGAAAATCTCTTTTTAGTTTTTTGTGTTTCATATTTAATAAATTTTATGCAAATCATAATGAATTTACAATTCTGAAGTTAATGAAAATGATTTATAAAATGCACATCATAATCCAGAATAAACACATTTGCAATAACTTTTTTTTTAAATTCATACAAAAAACACAAAATTCAGAACAAATAGGAACTCATATCTAGCATTCCTCAACTATTCAATTTGAAATATATAACATATTTTCTTTAAAGGCTAAGGACTTCAAGATATAATGTAATTTACTCATTACAATCATGAACTCCATTTTTTAAAATTAGATTTCAACAAATCATTCTTTTATTTATATTTAAAAACATTTAATTCTGGTAATTACCATTTATTTTTTTGCAAAAGACACAGAAAAATTTTAATTTTATGTAAACAGATTAATATATTTAACTTTATATCTTATTTTTAACAAAAATGCCCTTAACAGTAAAACATCTGATTTCCTTTTCATTTCAAATAGTTAAAATTTAAATAGCAAAGCAATTATTACTGTTATCAATTATAAAATTTCACTATAAAAACAACTTTGCCAAGATAAATTTTTCCTTGGATTTGAAAGATATTCTCCCTCTATATATGTATGTGTATATATATGTATATGACAGTTCTAAATGTTACTTGCATTGTATGTATTTAAACATGCATTAATTTAATAATTTCATTTATTATATTAATCATTTTAAACCAAAGCTTTAAAGGAAATAAGCAGAAACTATATTTGAAATCTATAGAAAACTATTAATCAAATAAGATTGATCAAAACCAAGTTTACTGTGCATAAATTCTAAATTACACATATTCAAATCCAAAAAGTTTAATATCAAAAATTAAAGGAAAACATTAGCACTAATTGCACATTGGGGAATAGATACAATTGTTCAACTGTCATACCAAATATTGAACAGAAAAGTACCTAATAATAACAGCTAATAATACTTCATAAACCCCTGCATTACCCATACAGCAGACTTTGCCAGTTTATATGAATAATCTGATCCATGCAATCGCTTTCGACTTGGTGTATTCTAAAACTGACATCAACAGAAGTTAATAAGTCTATGCAGTTGAATATGTTCAAACTATTTGCTGCCATAAAAAGTTTAAAATACCATTACATTAAAAGGATTTGAGAAGTAGATTGCATGAGAAATAAATGGAATAGTGTATAATTCAGGATGTAGATTTCAACATTGATATAAAGCACCACACAATATTTCAATTACTTAAAAACACAATTATCAAGTGCAATATAATTGTCCAAAAAAAAGTACTTAATATTGAATACATTACAAAATAAAAAAAAAGCTTAATTACATTAGACTCTAATATGAAGATATATCATCAGATAGAAATATGCATGCCAAAGACTTTATGATAATCTACTTTGTAATATTTATATCAAGAGGACATAGCATTAGGAATCCCATGATTTGGAAACTCAAATTCATAATTTCTTTTTGTCTAGATATATAACATAATTTTTTTTATCAGAAATATATAATTTGATATTTTGATTTTGTTGGAAAAGAGTATATAATTAATAATATTTATAATGAGTATTTAAATCACTAACTTACAAAGATAACATTTTTGATAAAGTAATTCATTTAAATTAAAAATGATGGAAATAAATATGCAAAGAAGAAAAACAATTAATTTAAAAGATATAAAACATTATCCATATACTATATTATTAAGTGAAGTAATAATATGAAATAATGGATAGAAACTTTATACACAGATGAGATGATCAACAGTTAATAAAATTAAGTAATGTCAAAATACAAAGACCATCAAGGTAGAAACAGTCAAACATGGAATGGACAATCTCTAAACTAGTAAACTAGATACACATAGCTCTAAATATTTGTTATACAATTATGTAATAGGCTGAATAAATTTATGTCACACTATTTGATATGCTTTAATCAAATTAATATTTAATTATTTTATGTAATAAAAGTGCTTTTATACCTTAGAATGAAACAATTTTAATTTAGAATTTTAGCTAATAAATTCTTTACAGCAAAATTTAAATATGTTGTAGCAGTCAAACTTATATAAAGTGCTATTCACATCATAAATTGTTCCTTTTTAAATATAAGATAGCCTTTTCATTTTAAGTATATCTTATAATAAATTCAGTTTAATATTAAAAAAGTTATTACTTGCAATTAAAGTTTCATTGATAATATACAGTCTCAATTTTACTAATGACTTCTTTCAAATATGCAGGAAATAAAACAGAAAAAAAACGAAGAGTAAGATTTTTATCTATAATTTTCTTTTTATACAATTGACATAGATTATCAATATAATAATTGTAATACCATCAATATATTGTAATACCATAGATTTTATAATTAACTTTTCAGATACTTGTTTTTAATTTTTGTCAATTTTTCTATAACATTTACAAAATTAAGAACAATATAAAGCGCCATGTAATATACAATACTGAAATATAAAAAAAAAATTTTTTTTTTCCTTTTCACAATTCTAATTTTTAAATTATTTGTACAAAAAAGTTAACATCTGAAGAAATTTAACTGTACACTTTCTATAGGTCTATAATTCGATCTAGGCACTTATTGCATAGATATTTTGTAATAACAAATTTGTTAGAAAATAAAGTATCGCAAAAAATATATACTTAAATATTAAACCTTCTTCATAATTTCTTAGCTAAGAAGTTTTATGAAGAGACATAAAAAATAACAGATAAAATATGAAAAAAGTATTTAAAGTATAACTAGTTATATGAGCATTATTGATAGACCTAATGGTCTACCTCAATTATTTTTCTTTTCAGATAATCAAGTAATAAACAACAAGTAAATTTTAAAATACATGAAAGAAAATGTCATATTGCAATTTTGTTTTAATTCTGGCATAAAATGTAACAAAGGCATCTCTAATTTGAAATAATATCTTATAAAATAAATAAAACATATCTGAATGCAGGGGTAAAAATACATGCAAATTATGTCTTTTCTACTCTTTAAAATAATAGATAGCTAAAAGATAACATTTGCTTCATAATACATCTGAAATGACATATATATCTATAAGTCCCTCAAATACATTAAAACATCAAATATTTTCCAAAACACACACTTGCAGCAATAAGGCAACTGTAAATTTTCAATTTGAAATTACAAACAAATGAATAAATGATTTTCATTTCACAAACACAGATTATCACTATCTATTAGATAAACTATCAATATGTTGTTGCAAAACATATGAAAATGATTTTTTATTTACAGTCATTCGAATGGCACTAATTGAACTGAAAAGTTTTTCAGCATCAATATCCTCAGGGAGTTTTGTTAGAAATTGTGCTAAATGTATAAAATCCATTTCTAATAATATGTCTTCATACATTCTTAAAATACCTGAAAGATATATTTCAATTAAACTATGCACAAAATATATTAATCTAAAATTTACACATTATATATATATAAGATGTGAGTGAGAACATATTAAAACAAAGCAATAAATAAACAAGTACAGGAGTAGTACAACTTTCATCAAGATCGCAGGATTATTAATGATAATTCCAAGTTGATTATTTGCCCTCTATCACCACAAATTTGAATGTTAAAGGGCAATCAACATGATCTTATCATACAGAGTCAAATAATTATCACATACATACTTTGAGTATCTTATACAAGTTTTAAATTACAATTGAAACAATTTTTCAAAGATTAGTTACATATATATTACTTACATGAACATAAGGAATTATGAATCATCAAGCAGATAATTTTTAATCTGCTGACTCTAAAAACATCAGCATTTTGACAGATCTCAAAGTTAACAAAAATTGAGAGAACATAAATTCAATAAAAAACATGGAAGATGGAAATGAAGCAACTGAGGACATTTTTAAGAACCTGTTTCAGAATATTTTGAACAATTGTTTAAGTTGTACTGGAAACTGAAAGATAATATTTTGATAGTTTAAAAAATTAACAAAAAAAGTGTACTCTTTTCTTAAGAAAAATTACCAACACATTTATATTTTGATTTTATCTTGGAACTGAAATGAAGCAGAATTTTTTTTAAGATTAACACTCGAATTAAAGTGAAAGCATCAGCCTTCAAAAATTAAAATGATGAACATAGTATGTTTACTATAATCTGAAAATATTCAATATAAAATAATCTTTTTCAAAAAATATAATAAAGCCTTTTTATGGATAACTTGTTTAAAAAAATAATTAACTAATCAAGTACAATTTTAGTGCAGAAAACAAAATCATCTGGTTCTCTACACAATATTAAAGGTTTTTGTCTCTTGCTGGTTGAACATGCTACAATCAGTTTTGTTTTTATAACTGGAATTACAATTTAATATGTATTCTAACCCACAATAAATATTTACAGCAAAGTATGGAATCACACTTGCAAACTGCTAGACTTGAATGTCTTAAAAATTAATGTAAATAGAAAAAACATGTGGCAATCAAAAATAGTAATCCATCACATACATCAAAATCTATAATTCAAGCATTACATTTTTAACTAAGATGATTTAATTTTCCAAAAATGTTCTGAATGACCACAACTGAAGTCAAATTGTAAGATATTAGCAATTGATCTGATTGAGTGTCTTCTGCAAACAGCTTTTGAAACTATATAATGTTTGCATAAGTTCTTACTTCTAATTGAGTATACTCAATTTTTAACAAACAATTTTTAGCCTAGATTGCATTTTTATAAGTTAACAAAATTTTTTCTTAATCACTATAATTTGGTTAACCTCCAATATTCTATAGAATAAAAAAGTTTCTTATTTATTATCTATCACAATATTTGAAAATGAATTGAATTTCTATTCAATTTATATTTATATATATAATTAAGTATTAATTTTTTAAAGGAATATTTTAACACAGTATTCCTATCATAAATTAATATATAACAAATAAAAAGCTATTTTTATTTTATTTATTTATTTTTTGCCTATGTTAAGGTTGGGTCAAAAAAGTCAACAATATAAAATAAGTTAAAAACACTATTAACAATCAATTGTAAATAACAAAAAAATCAGCTCTCAAGATTTCTAAATGTCAGCCATATGCATATACAAAAACTATCAAAAATTAAGGAAAAATCACAAAAATGATATTGCAATAAGTGTTGTGTTGAATTCAATGAAACTAATACACTTTATACGAAACATAGGAAGGTACAAGATAACATAGAAAGAAATCACCAGACAATTATGGTATTACAAATCAGTACGTGCATACAATGAACTCATGGGATGTGTAAGTTTGCTATAGGAAAACTACCTTTAATATGAGGTATGATCCTCCAAGAAGCAATACAGCACATGCCGGGATGTATGAGGCTCTCAGTTACGCTCTATATTAATTGTGTAGGAAATTGGAGCCATTCCCTTCCCAAAGAAGTTGTAAGTGTGGCTAGGGTCATAGAAGGGTTTTGAGAGCATCTACACATCATCCTAAAGCCTTCCAAACATGCTTCATTGTGTTAAGCTGGCTACAGTATGCGCTTAATAGTTTCCTGGTCAAAACAAGAATCCATGATGGAAAAACACTGTGTAATCTTGTATTATCATCCTTTAACACGAAAGCATCACCTATTGTCTCATCACAAGGGTGTGCATAAGCATCCAAAATGTCTTCTTTATAGGTGAGAGTATTTACATTTCCATGGGTAAAGAAATGGAGGTCTAAACGTCTACCCAAAGAGATAGCACTCCAAACAGATGCTACCTGATCTATATGCAGCTCTTTCACATATGTTTGATAGTTAAAAACGAGTTTCACATTCTTTCCAAATGAAAATGCGCCTACTATCACCTTTGAAGCTAAAAATGGACTTATGCATAAACAGAAAATATTGCCATTAATCACATACCTGGTGGACATGTTGATATGCTCATTGCATTCCTGCATATGGCAAAATATGAGCAGGAAGCAAATGACGAGTCAACCTCAGATAAGGACCATGTTCATGAAGGTTACAACGCACAGATAATCTGGATACTAACCTTCTGGAGCCTGCAGCAAGGGAGTATCTAAATTCAGCCAAAGATGCAATTATATTCCTTCATGAGCATAATAACAAGGATCAGTCATTCGCTGAACCTCTTGGATACCAAATCCGTAATTAGAAATTTTTGCCAAAGTCTATGAATCACAGGCGGATTCACATTTAGCAATCTAGACATCTCTATCTGACTTTATACAGTGTCTAGTCTTCCAATAAATCACAATATAAAGAGTTCAGTTAAATGATGCTTGGAAGCTATTGTTACAATTTAACTATACCAGATTTCTAATCTCAAACATGCAGTGACAATTGACAACTTTCTCTGAGACATCTATATTTATTTTCATTGCAAATGGCATATTTGGATAGCAACACCACTATTTTGCATATCATATTGTTCAGCACCTTTTACTTACCAACCTATTCGAATTTCATTCAGATTGGCTTATTGTTGGAAGAATTATCACTATTCTTGTTATTGTTCCTTAACTATTGGTAATCACTGTAGTTTATCATTGGCTATATATAAAGATCTTACTGCATATTTTTAAAATATTAATTATTTTGAATTAATAATTAAGTAAGAAAATTCTAAATTTATAAATTTTAGAAGTAACATACCTAAAGCTGTTTTAACCAAAAACTCTTCTCCATCCCTGAGATAAACATCCCAAACTCTACAGGCTACATCCAAAGGCAAAGATTTGCTGTACAGTGTATACAACCTACATGGACATATACATAACATATACATTTGTATCTGTACATTTGTACAATCTATCTGCTAAGGTTTCACACTAAGAAATATAAATGAACAACATAAAGAAAAAATTATACAAAACATACAACTGTAAATTGTCTGATAAAATTCCATGTATTATAAACAAAAAAATGAATAAAATATTTGTAAAATACTTCCCCCCCCCCTTCCAATATGCTTTTCAATAATAACAGAAATGAAAGGGGAAAAATATAATTAAACATATAAAAGTTTGCTTTAGATAGAAAAGTTTCATGCTTTTTTTTTTTAATTATTATCTTATATTAGAGGATTGCTTTTAAATTATAATTAATTAATCTATATATATTTCAAGATGTTTTAATGAAACAAATTGCGATAATCTAAATTATTTCAATTTGTTTGATTAAATTTCCAGAATTTAATACTTTTAGAGATTAAAAACACAGAAAATATTTTGTTATGCTATTTTCTATCATTAAACATATATATATATATATAGCTTAAATATTTCATTCTTTGAATCATAACAACTTTTTTGTGTTTAGAATTCTTCATTTAAATAAAATATTTCAAAGTATCTTGATACCATTAAGCCAATTTTGCTTAGTAGTACTAAAAATTTTAATATCAAAAATTTCTCAAATCAAATTTAAAAACTTATTTCAGCAGTAGCAAGCATAATGATGTAGTAAATATTATCTATGTAATGAAAAAAATATTTTATTTTTGTATTTCTATATTCTAAAGTATAAATTTCAACATTGATATCAGAGGTTGCCAGTTGAATAACATTCTAAATTTTTCCAAATTTAGTTTTCACTTTCAAACATGTAATTGTTAAAATTATCCCGCTAAACTACAACATAGAGTAATCAAAAAAATTTTTCATATTATAATGTTTTGCTACATTATAATGAAACTTTACAAGTTCTTATTAAAAATTCTATATGATCTTGATGAAATGGACTTTAATTTTTCTCTAAAATAATATGCATGCATACATATAATTACTAAAATAAAAAACACATAAAGCACAATATACAAAATCTTAAAAATCTACAAAAATTTGAAAAACTTATGAATAAAAATACGGGTTACACATAATATAAATCTATATCAATATTCTAATTAAAATTAAGTACAAGTAAAAAAGTAACATGAAAAATAAAATATTGTGCCACAACATAATGAATTTATAAGAATAACAAAAAGTAAAAGGCTCTTGTAAAGAGTTTTAGTTAACTTTATGAAACTTAAAACAATATATTCTCAGAATGAAATCGCATTTTTTAAATGAAAAAAATAAATAAACTAATTGGTTAAAAGGAAATTTCATAAGAAATTTAAAAATATATAATCTTTTGCAATTAAATATTCCTAAATTACACTTTTTATTATAATATCATTTAGAAAAAATAATAAATTTTTCATGAAATAATAAAAGGTAATAAGTATATTCCATAATTATAAAAATGAAATTAATTAATTCCTCTTGAATTGCAGCATTTATCCCAATTTTACATAGGAAAGAATATTAGATAAACTTACCAATCAACTAAATACAAATCAGGGGTTAAATTTTGTTTAGCAAACAAGCTAGATAATTTAGGCAAATTTTCTTTAAAATATTCTTCATAAACTGAATAATAAACAGTCATCTGTAATTATAAAAAATTAGAATTAATTAAGAAACAGTAATTACATTTTTTCATGAAAAATAAACATTTAAAAAAGTTTTTACTTGTCACCATCAAAAATACAAGAATTTTAATGTATTCATTGCATCAATTACAATATTTTTCTTTCAAATAAAATAAAAAAATTTTATCATTTAAAATAATAATTTTTTTTAATTTACACTCATTGGAAATGGAAGGAAAATTCATTTGACTCTTATTTATATACATATGGAATTTTTAGCTACTGGTGCAACTAAGAATATAAGAATTTTAAAAAATGCTAATCTCGGCAAAGAAAACAGAATAAATAAAAGGAATTGCATCTACATGAAACTTCCTGACAAATTTCTTTATAAAAATTTGTTATTTAATACTAATAGAATTTGTTACAAATACCATTAG
>JAPDSC010090349.1:0-26297 GCA_026290005.1 Latrodectus geometricus | reverse complement strand
AATAGATTGAGATATATAAAGAGATTTATCTAACTCAAGATAGATTTTATATCTTAAATGTGTTTTGCAAAAGAATAGTCAAAAAATTTTCATATTTTTTAAAAATTTATATGTGTACATATCTTTTATTATTTTTTTTACAATGATGAACTGAAAAGTTATAAGAAAAATATTTCGTAAATTTAAATTTTTTGTTAAAAGAGACCTGGCTTTTATTCCATTATGACAATTAAACCTTCTATTGGAGTAATTATTTCCTTAGTAAATATATGGATAGTGATAGTAAAATTAAATTTTATTTCTTAATAAATATTTTTCTTGATACATTTTTATTATATTTACTTTTTGATTTGTTTTACATTAAAAGTATGTATTTGAAAATCATAAAAAGGAAATTACAAGAAATATATAAAATCAAAGTTGTAAATATGTATGAATGGTTGTCATAATGTAATTTTTTGGGATATTATATAATTGACCTTTTACTAACATACAATGGGATTTACTGGCCTTGCTGTTTCTGTTACATTTTAAAGTTGGTTGTTTTCATACTTTTTACTGGTTATTTTCACATATTTCATTGATAAATTCTGTCTTTTAGCCGAGGAAAAAGTGAGAAGTTCAGTATTATTAAAATAAAATAATGCTAACATTTTGAGACATGGGTTTTATTACTTAAAATTTATATTTTTATTTTCTAGAAAGTTATGCAAATTTAATTTCAGTTTAGTTATATAGTTTAGGCTTTTTTTGAAAAGTTATTTATGGTATTATAAAATTCAATTGATATGCATTATTAATAAAATTTTTTTTGAGAAAATTTCGAGAAAAAATATTGAAACTATCCTTGAAACTAGTATTCTTAATTCATTATTTTAAAATAAAAAATTCTTCAACAGATTATATTTTAGGGAAGCATGGTTTTTTTTTTTTTTTTAATAAATATATAATATCTTTGCATATGATATCTTTGTTATTTTCCATCTGTAAAATATTTTTTGATATTTTCCATTTTAGATTTTTAAAGTCTTACCAAGAGCACAATGTATCATTCTGGGGGATAACATTACAAAATGAACCAACAGATGGTTGCTTAGCTAACTTCTCATTTCAATCAATGTGCTTTCCTCCTGAGGATCAAAGGGATTTCTTAAAACTTAATCTGGGACCTTCTTTACAAAAATCAGGTTTTACTCCCGATAAACTGCGTTTGATGATTTTGGATGATGTTAGAGGACTGTTGCCTAGATGGGTTGACGTGGTAGGTGAGATATTTGCATGTAATAAAAAATGAAAATCATGCAGTTCATTAATGAAAAAAAAATTCTTTTCAGATTGATTTTGTTGGTGATTTTTTTATGGTTGAGCAAGGAAAGTATGTTTTCAATACATTTTGAAATATGTTTAAGAATATACAAAAACTTGATTTTATTTTAATGACATTCTATTTAAAAAAACAAAGTATTTCAAAATGTTTTGAATTCTTTTTCATATATTTTTTTTTAATTTATTGCATATGCTATTATTATTTTGGGAGTTTTTTTCTAGTTTAATATAAATCAAAAATATTTCTTTTACAATTTATATCTATATTTAGCAATTTTAAACTGTTTATCAATATCTTTAAGAATCGTTTTATTTATGAAATTGAATGCAAAATACCTGACAGAAACTCATAGTTGCTTAAAAATAAACTTTTAAAAATAATCATTTGTTAAATTTAAAAGAAAATGGCAGAAAAAGCACTACTTATTTCTTAATAATTGTAAAAATTTTTAGTTATGTTTTTTTATCCATTTTAAAAATGTGTATTATATATTTATAATTTATGTGCTCTTTTTTAACATGTTAATTGTATAAAGAATATCTTATTTTTCTTTTTGTAATTATATTGTAATCTTGTATTGATTTACAGAGAATGATTTGGTGAGAAATATGACTTTTTTGTGCAATAAAAGATTCAGATAAGAGTATTTTGTTGAAAAAAATTACTGTTTGCATTTTTTTTGGCTTTCTTCTCTTAAATAAAATATTTAATGTATGGATTTTTGTAAGCGTGAAGTGTGTGTATATACTGATCAATTTAGTTTGAATCTTTTGTGATAAATTTTTTAGATCGTTCATCATCATTTGGAATATTTCCAATAAAAATAAATTTAAAACCTATAAATATTGGAAGTTATAATACAGCCAAAATCTTAATATTTAATAATCAAGAAGTCAGATTTATTTAAAGTTGAATTCATGATTAAAAATGTTATCTTCCCTCTGAATTTGTTCTCACATCATTTGTGAAAAAATATAGATGTTTACAGAAAAATACTCAGTTTGTGATAACCAATTTCCATCCACAGTTGTCAATAGAAAAGCAAGTTTTAGATTCAACATTTTTCAATGAAATTACTTTTAGAAACTTTGTACATAATAATATATTTTTAAAAAAGTTATTCAACATCATACACTTATATCTTATGACTTTTCTGCTTTAAGGCTGCAATATTATCCGTTTTTTGGAGTTCATTTTAATGTTTTTCTTTTATTATCGCTTTTCATAACAAACTCTTGAAATGAAACTGATTTAAAATTAAACTGAAGAGATGTAAAAATATTTGTTGGAAAATGTATAAAATTTCTAAATAGTCCTGTGATAATGAATGGAATAAATCTGAAAATATTCAAGATAAATCTTCAAGTTTCCTAATTGTTAAAGCTATGGCTTATAGAATAAATCACTTGATTCAAAGATTTGTTTTCTGTGACATTTTTTACTGTTTTTATACTTAACTGTGTATTTTCAGTTATTCAAATTAATATAAGGAAACTACTACTAAGGAATATTTCATGTGAAGAGATTAAAGAATCAAAATCACATTATTTTTGATATTATAAACTAATAAAGACATAAATATAATGTAAAAACTTTTAGTATGAGAATTTTAAAATTCAGAATTCTGTAAAATGTGCTTATAATGCTGATGGAGAGCTGAAAAGCATTATCAAAAAAAAAACAATAACATTTATTTTTTACTTTCTGCCATTTATGTTAATGGTAATTTGTTGTTTTTAAAAGAAATTTCCATGTTGTAAAAAATATTGTGTTTTATCAAATATTTCTATTTTATCTGAATATTTATATCAGTATTATAAATTGAAGTTTTTACAAAGGATTAGAGGCAAATATCATTCGTTTAGTGATGGTTTTAGAGCCACCAATTAAAAATAAGATGAGTTTCTTAACAAATTTTCTCATGTAGGTTAAACAAAATTTGAATTAAAATTTTTATGATTTAGTGTTTAAGTCTTTTGCATCCCTTGAATATCCTGAAATTGGATTTTATGACAATATTTATCTACAATACACCAAAGCTATTGATCAGTATAACAATACAGTATAGAGAATGAAGTTCAGATTATCTTTATCCTCTCTCAAAATCTGAGAAAATCAGACAATTAATTAAAAAATTTTAATTATATGATGAAAAAGATGAAAAGATTATCAATGATGCTTTAAAATTTAAATAAAGATGCATTTATACATTCTATCTAGATCATTTTTCAACATTATATTACTGAATATAAACTTAAAGATTGAGTTAAAAATATAAATTTATCTAAAAGACTCCACCAAATCATTCCCTGAATCCCAAAATATCATAGATCTTGGGATTCAGGGAATGATTTGACGGGAATTATTCTTGATAATCTTGGGAATTGAGAAAAATGTTTTAGATAATTTGCATTCTATAAACATATTATTATAATTTAAATAAATTTATTCATAAATTTAATTCCACTGTTTATTTAGAATCAAGATATTGCTGGCAGTATTATGCTTAATTTCACAAAATCAGTTAGTAATTTATAAAATGCATGATTTTTTTAAATATGAAAACAGTTTGTATCAATTTAATTCTTATAAAAAAGAAATTATGTTTCTGTTGATATTTGTTATCTATTATAAATGTATATTAATATTTTTATTGAAAGCTTATTTAGTAAGTTGTATGCGCATAAAAAATTTATTTTGTACTATTTTTTAATTAGATTATGAGTGATAAGCAGGCAGCTCAGTATGTCTCTGGTATTGCCTTTCATTGGTATACAGAAGATCTTATGCCTCATAGACTTTTAAACATTACTCATAACAAACATCCTGAGCTTTTCTTCTTATCTACTGAAGCATGTACAGCATATTTGTTTTTTGAAATCCCTAAAGTTGATTTAGGAAACTGGAAAAGAGCAGAGAGATATGCTCATGACATTATTCAGGTATTGTGAAAACAAAATTTTTTTTCACTTGCTTATGCATGACATCTCTAATATTTTTTTACAAATTTTAACAATTTTTTCTAGCTGTAATATTTTATGTTCTTTTTTGATTGTAATAATTTAAAGAAATTGCATTCATAAAAAATATTTTATTTTTGAATTTTTACATATATTCTGGAACTATATATATATATATATATATATATATATATATATATTAATTTTTTAAGTAATTAAATTGAATTTTTATATAGTTAAAATTATTAATTTTCAATTTATAAGTTTTAATTTTAATTTTTATTTTTAGCTTTTAAATTGTATGTGTTGTAAGTAATTTATTTCTTGTTCACACATAACTGTGAAGGAATGAAAATTTTTTTGATTTTTTACAAAGGCATTTAATTGTTATTTGAAACATAAAGTAAATGTTTCAAATAACATTTATATTTTTGATTTTTTTTCATTATTATTTTTGACTTTTGTGTAATTATCTTTTTATTTTTGGTAATTTACTTTTAATATTTTTATTTGCATACCATAATGTCTTATTTCACAGCAAAATTTTAAAAAATCTATTGAATTATTTTTATTTAAACCAAATTTTTTTATTTAAATAATGTTTTTTAAAATTATTGTACAATCAAATGCAGCAAAATAGAAGTTATTCAATTTATAAGTAATGATTAGATTTTCATTGTAATAAATTGCTAAATTATGAATATTCAATTATTCCTTAATTATAATTTTTTATATGTTATTAAGAAATTTATTAACATATCGTACATTTTTTTTCAAACTTAATACATGCTATTAACCTCAATTGCTGAAATTTGCTCGTATATCTTTCTTGAAACAGTAGTTTCTCAATCAGGAAAAATTCTTATTGATTTTCTTTTTATTCAGCCATTTAAAATTGAAATGATATGATGAAAAATTATAATTTTATTTTAAACAAACAATCAAACAGGAATTAATTTTAATGATTAATATTTTATTAACTCATTAATAAAGGTAAATCTCATTCTTCTAAAAAGCAATAAATGTACAAAAGTTATAATGCAGTTGCCTATTTATGCTGCTGCTGATGCAATTATATCACAGTTGAAACAATATATGCTTACTTATTAAGAAATTTAAACTGTTTTTGCTATTTAATTAAGGAAATTACACTACTTTTGCTATTCTTTATAGAATTTTAGGCTAAAATAAAATATTTCCAAATAAAAAATATTTTAATCAACAAATAAAAATATTTTTAGAAAGTATCAGATTTAAAATGAAGCACTTTATAAAAAACATTTAAAATATTCTTAGTTCAAATAAATGTTCTTGATTTTGATCAATATTTCTATAAATATCAAGTGATTTCAATCAAAATTTTTATCAAAAATGTTATAATGTTATGAAACTTATTTTATGAGTTAATTTTCCTTATTCAATTTTAACATCATAATATATTATTAATAAACTTTATTTTGGTCTTTGAATTATGTATTTTTTTTTGGCAAATATCAAATAATTTTAATTAAAAAAATTAAATCAGCAAAATTTAAATAGTTACTTAGTATTCTATATATTTTATATATTTCTTAACTTAAATAGTTTTTTTAATATAAATTACTTTTTTTTAAAATATAGAAATATTTTTAAAAAAAGTTTGAGTAGTCTTTGAATTATATTGGCAAATATCAAATATTTTTTACTTTTATTAACCAGAATTGATTTAAAACTTTTTTTAAAAATATTTCTATTGCATGTTATAATTATCTGCTTTAACCAGAGAAAAAAAATTTTAAAAATTGTCATTGATTATGCAATTCTGTGTTAATTGGAGTTATTTAAAGAGTTACTTACAATTAAAATTTATCAAAACACAAATCTAAGCATATATGATAATTATTCAAATTTTAGAAATTTATTTTTTTCACATTTATGCAAAAATATATTATAGGATTTATTGAATTGGTCAATTGGCTGGATTGACTGGAACTTAGCTCTTAATATGGATGGAGGGCCAAATTGGGTTAAGAATTTTGTAGACTCACCAATCATAGTTAATGCTAAAGCCAAGGAATTTTACAAACAGCCTATGTATTACATTCTTGCACATTTTAGGTAATTGTAATTACATCCCATAAAAATTATATTTCATTAATATGAGATGTTTTGGTCTAATCCATAAATTCCTCATTGTTTTTATTATTATCATATAAAATATTTTTATTTAGTAGTATTCCAAGTTTATTCTTGCTCTTTTCTTAACATTATTACTTTAGCAATGCCATATATTTCTATAATGTAGAAAAAGACAATCTTATTTAAATCAAATTATTCAACTTTTTTGCGAAAGCAAACTGTAAGTATTATTATTGAAAGTATATATAACACATTAATTCTGTTGAAAACTTTTACAATATTTCTATATTTTATAAAGAACATTCTATTTTAATTGCTTTATTATAAATTGAAAATAAGATACATTGCAGGAATTAGTAAAAGTTTCATTTGTTATAATCATTTTTAAAAGGACCATTTCTTTATGATACTATTTTTATTTTAATGATTGGAAATTATTTTAGTCTCTTGTTATTGTGTTTGTGCATAAATACTTTGGAAATGATACTAAATAAGGAAATTCAAAAAAATTAATTATTAAAATTCATTAAAAATAAAAAATATCATGAATAATTTCCAGATTGGAAAATTATAATTTTTATGGGTTAAAGAATTCTTAAATTATCATAACTTATAATTTTAGTTAATATTTTTGTAAATTTATATATTTTTAAATATATATGTTTGTAAATGGAGTTTTTAAACTATAACTTATCATTTACTTCTTGCTCTTTCTTTTCGCATTTTCGGTTGCTAAAGTGCATTATCATTAAATTTAAAATCAAATTATTTAATTAATCTTTTTTATAAAACGATATAAATTAATAGAAATTTTTTCTTTTTCATATTGGAAAAAAAATATTTTCCTGATAGAAAAGGATAAAACAAATATGGATTATTAAAATAATAATGCTAACCTAAAGTTTATATTTTTTACTTTTGACTGTGAAAGTAATAATTTCTCATTAGAATGTCAATGTAATTTCATGATAAATAATGTACTGACAGATTTCAAAAGACTTTGTATTAAATATATTTTTCCATCATATATTTATGTTTTATGATAACAGTATTTATGTTTTAATAAAAACATAAACATTATATTAATGTTTTATTAAAGACACATAATTTATTTCGACAATATCAATTTAGACAAATATGCTTCACTGTCAACTTGCAGACTAAACCTGTCAGCTTTGTTGTAATAGCTTCCAGTGGAAAACATGTACTGAGTTTCGAGGGAAAAAAGATGATTTTGAAAAAAAAATTATTAACTATTTTATATATCATTATTTAATATTGAAGTTGAAACTACTTGCATCCACACTCTAATGCATTTTTTGTCTTATAGCAATGTGTAAACACATGCAACAATTTATGAAAACTGTCTTTTTAAAAATCAATAAATGTAAAAATTACCGTATTTTCCTGTATATAATCCGCAGCGGCGTATAATCCGCGGCAACTTCTTTTTCGGCGAATAGTCTAAAATATGTACTGCTGATAATATAGGTCACATAAAATAAAAAAAATGCACAGTAGGATTAAAAATTTAGTAAACTGTATAGAAAAAAAGCATTTATTATGAAAATTATCAGTCTAGATCCAGTTCATCGCAAAGTGCGATAAACTTGAGATGAAAGCACGAGATCGATCAAAAGCGATAATTTTGAGAAGACAGTCTTGTAAAACTTATCAATATTTAGCTTCTAATAACTTTTAAAACGATGTTAGACGTATTTAAATTAATATATATTTGCTTGGTTAATATTTAAATGAAAGAAATGGATTATTTACAAATTGCGTATTTTTCACAATCTTTTTATACCACGCGTGCTTTGTTTTTCACTTTACATCAACACATTTGACCTCATTGTTTTTATTTGCTTTCGCTATAGCTTTTAATTTAAAATCTGCTGTGTAACTTAAAAATTTTCGCTTCAATATGACGACATACAAATTTGAATATTTTCAAAACGAAACAGCTCACATCAAGGCAAATTGCAAAGTGACTAGCAAATTTACAACCGTAAAATCTTTAAGAGGAACCGAATACGTTTTTGTACGTAATTGCACAAAGCCGATTATAGTTTAAATAACTCAGGTGTGTCCTGGTACCACCTGTTATTTATTTTATGAAACATAAAGAGTATTTCTTTCAAAACTTTCTTGTAAGTTTTACTGATCAAGAATGTTTTTCTATCAGATAATCCGCGGCGGCGTATAATACGCACAACGAAATTCGGAACTTTTTTAACACATAATCCGCGGATTATATACAGGAAAATACGATAATATTAAAAAAAATCACACTGTTAGAATGTTAAAAAAAATGTAGGAATTAGATACATAAATACTTTTTATTTCCAGCAGTTGATACATAGATGGCAATTTTAAAAGGAGAAAAAAACATAATAAATTTTTTAAGCAAGAATACGTAAGGAGCAGAATTATATCTTTAAATTGACTATATTACACTGTAAGCAACTTTATAAAGAATTCCAAGTCATAATTAATTATATAATACTGTAGTCAAAATTTCAAAATAAAACAGTTTTCAAGTTTGTTAAAGACTAACATCTTGATATAAGTTCCACTCCATTATGCACAGCCATTCTCAGTTCAGTCTTAGACAAAAATTCTATGAATAAGCAGAATAAAAATTTTATTTGTCTTTAATCTGTTTGTTCATATATGACATCAAATCAGTTTCTGGTGAATTCTCTAACAAAATGCAATATGTTTCATGTAAAAAAATTTTAGATGTTGAGGATGATTCTTCTATAGGATTCTTTTATGATTCTATTATCAAACATCAGTATTTCTACAGGCTGAACAAGTATAGATATTTAACAAAAGCATGGAGTGTTGCCAAAGCAACGAATTCACAAATAAAATATTAATTGAAAAACAAATCTAACTGATACTATTGATATTCGAAATTCCTTTTATTTCTAAATATGTGCAAAATTTTTTTTAACTTGGTTAACTACTTCAAAAAAATGTAAGAAAGGTGTAACCAAATATAAAATTTGTTATTGCTCACACGGTTATTTTGTAAAATTGTCATTCACATGAGTAATTTTCTTTTATAAAAATAATCTACCTGTATTGATATTGCTTAATGGATAATGGCTTTTTCATTGGGTAAGTTTGAGATTCAAATTCATCCTACTGATGTCAAGAAATTAGTAAATTATTATATATAAATATATATATATATATAATATTTTAAAAATTATATATATATAGAATTAGGAATATTTAAAATATTTTTCAAGTAAAAATGAATTGTGAAAAGGTTTTCAAATCAAAATAAAATACTTAAAACTTTTTATTATTTGAAAAAAGAATTCAAATCAAATAGGGTATCAACAAAATATACAAGAATTTAATAATTTACATTTTGTTTTATTTTTGATAAATTAATGGTACAAGCATTTTATTTAAGTAAAACTTCGTTATGAAAAATATGTTTTACACAGTAATAAAATAAACAATAAAAATATGTTGCCACATAGCAATCAATCGAATAATACAATTTTCTAATAGGGATTTGAAAATAATAATCTCAAATTAAGGCAAACATTTATATTTATGATAGCATTATAAAAATAGAAATCTTGTTAATTCTGAAATCTGCTATGTGTGTTTCTGTTCTTTTTGATTTGATATGGGAATAGGATAAAGATTTCGCAATTTCTCTGGAAATACTATTGACATTGCTTTATGAAATGTTGATTTCATTTTATATTAATGTTAATAGATAATGCTACAATGTTTTAATTAAATGAAAAAGGTACACTTTAATATTCTATTTATAAAATTTTCAATGTTGGTGTTTGATTAGTTAATGTTAGAACAAAATTTATCTTTTCATTATTATTCATATATCATAAATATTTACAAGATCTGTCTTTTTAATTAGCAATATTTATTGTATTTTTAACTTGTTTTAAACAATTATATTTTTGATCAGCTTAAGATATGGATACAGTTAGAACCAAAATATCAGATTTGCATTTTGACTTCTTTAATTGCAACAAATATCGAAATTCATAAAATATATAATTAAATAAAAATATTTTTTAATAACTTTATTATATATTTTAGGAATTTCGAATGATATATTTTATTTAAGAACTTTTAATCTCTTGTTAATGTTGAGGAATATATTAGTCCAAGATGTGATTTGTATTTTTATGTGTAAGTTAAAAACTTGGATGATTTTATGTTTATTAAAAATATAGACTTAAAAGTGCAGTCAATAAAGTAAAAATTGCAAGTTTATTATATGTCTTAAAATAATTTTGTATGACTTTTTACAATTTTTTGTTAGCATTTATAAGCACTCTGGTTGTTATCATAAAATAAAAATTATAATTTCAAACAATCTGCCATGAATTTTATTTTTATGTGCCCTCTCTCTTTCTCTATATTTTTCTTACCTTCTAATTTTTCAATGTTAATTTTTTAGTGTCACCATTTGCTATAGCTAAGAATGTTTCTCGAACAGAAAAAAGTAAAATGTTCTTAGAATTCTTAATTAATATATAATATGAGGCATTAATTCTTTCTTTCTGTGTTTTCCCTTATTCCTTACATGAAAGAACCATTGTATTTTTGAACTTCATTTAATTTTTTAATGCATAATAATACTGTTTTCATGTATAATAATGTTGATATTTTATGAAAATTTTTCAAGTATTAAAGCTTGTAAGTGATACTATGGAATATTTTAAGGTAGTTGACAAGGTATCTCTTGAATTAGAAAAATTATGAACCTAACATTATTTTAACTGAATCTTGATGGTTTACTTTAAATTTAGAATATCAGGTATTGTAGATTTATGCTGATATTGCTTAAAAATGCAATTTTTCAGGAGCAATGTAAAAAAATATTTTGAAAAATAATCTTTAATTATTGTACAACAAATCTAATAATAAAGTTAATAATTTTTTTGTTAAATATATGTTTTTTCTTATTTAGAAAATACTAGATCATACTTAAAATTTTGTAGTCAGATGTGTGAAAAAATATTTCGTTCTTCTAATTGACAACTTAAGTTGGATAATATTATTCATTCTGATAGTTTGAAATGTTTTTAAAAGTACTTTTATATATGTTATACATAAATATTATATATAAATTTATTTGTAGTAAGTTTTTACCACGTGGCTCATATCGAATTGATTTGGAGTCATCACCTGTTCCTTCTAACCCACCTGAAAACCTTGAAATTGCAGCATTTCGAACACCTAGTGATAAAACTGTAATCATAGTTGTAAACAGGTAAAATTCCTATGTTTTCATGTTAAATTATGCAATACTAATGTTATTAACTGTTCATTGATAAGTATTTAGATAGCTGCCTTGTATCATACAGCACCTATTTTCATACTGATAGTAGTAGGACAAATTTATTTATTCATAGACTTAACAAACAACTCTGGAAATGTTTCACTATCTTATAAATCTGACTCATGTTATTGAGTTTGTAGCTGATTGGTCAAAACTCTGACATTCAGTTTATTAATTTTTAGGTTTGATTTTCACCTTCAGTATAAATAATCGTAGTGATTTCAAATACTATTTTAAACAATTGTTCCCTGTTGAACTAGCTTTTGAATGAAATCAACGACTGTGAAGTGTTAAATTAAGCAACCAGCCATCTGCAATCCCATATGATTGATAAAGATTTTATAAAGAAGACTTCCCTCTCAAATATAATTTGGTTTGCATTGAGCTGTGTTGATCTAATTTGAATGGAAATAAAATTTAATATTGGATAATGTACCCTAAAACATTCACATGCAATATAGAAAAGAAGGTAAGCTATACTGTCTTACTGAAAGATAAATTTAGAATTATTTTATTGCCACATAAATCAGCACAGGGTCATGAAAACTTTCTCTATTTCTTTCTTATTCTTATCATTACCCTTGTCAGATGTGTTCCTCAATATACTAATATATTTACAATTTCTAGATAAAATTGTTTCAATATCTTACTGAACACTCTACTGGCTAATGATCTTTTAAAGTTTTCACATTTTACATTCTGTTATCTCGTACTTTAATTTTGTTTTGCGCTAGGTGAAAGAGTAATGTATTATGAACTGTTTAAAGAACGAATATGACCTAAATGTATCAATTTTTAAAATTTCGTTCTCGTTATTTATACGCCAGGAGCTAAATGGAGTTTCGATACTACCGAAGATCTTGTCGTTTCGATAAAATGAAACACGTTATGCTTGACTAGTTGTTGCTGTTAAGTAATTGAAAATTCGGTTAAAAGATTTTGATAGCGCTCCGAATGTTTTGAAACTTGAATAGAATGAACAGCAGTTGACTCAACTCGCCAAGTTTACGTTTTCTAGAAGTAAGATCTACCAAGCACTGTTTGTGCAAATCTGGAAAATGTTGAAAATAAGATAAAAACATCGGTTCCTAAAATAAGCATGCTGACATTTGAAATAAAAAAGTTTACCTAACTTGAGTACTAAAATTAATTTTAATATTAAAATTTCATTTTAATTAATTTTAATAATTAATTAATTTTTTTTTGTCATAGATGGGAATACATGAAGAAAAGTTTGCAGCATTTAAAGTTGAAATTAGAATAAGAGATCGCTGGTGCAAAAAGGCCAGCTAAATAGATACTTCAGATCTATATTTACTAAAGAAGATAGTTGTGAGATTTTATCCTTCGCAAGCAATTGTCGAATTTTGAATGTAGTGTGCAGCTACATACTGCAGTTCTTGTTTTTGTGGCTATTTGCAGGGTAAAGCACATTTTTTCGACTGGGCACAAAATTTAGAATACCAGCAAAATCCGTTTCATGACTTGCTGCACAAATGAGATTTTCTGTTCCTATTTCTCTGCTTTTTTTTAAAATTTAATCAAGGCGTTTATTCAGCTGCTTGAAGTTTTTTAATAGTTCTTGGTAATTGGGTTCGGATAAATGTGCAGCATTTTCGGATTTTTGAGCAATGGATGCTAGAGAAACCTCCAGAATTCCGTTATCTATTTTTGCTGCTTTCATTAGATTTAAAAGTTTAATTGCTGATAGAATTGACTGCACATGGGAAGACATTTTTGTAGGAATACAAGTAAAATATTGTTAGGCAATGCATGGAATTTTTCAAGCCGCCTTTGCATAACGTGCAAGTTCTGATGAGCAGCAATCACCTAGGTGTTTGCGGCTAATAATCGGCATGAGACGATTCAATGGAGTGCTTCGTTATATGTCTTTTAACTTGCTGTAGGAATTATATGGATCTGGTTGGGCTATAAAGTCTTTGACTAGTCAAAGGGTTTCGGTTGGAATATGTACCATGATACAGTTAAATTTTGACTGAAAGATGGTTAACTGCCAATTCAAAAGTGCTCTTGCACATTTTAAACTACAAGGAAAAATTTCTACTGATGAAAAGTATTCTTTCAGAACGTCCAATAAATAATTGTTACGGAGTATTTTATAGACTGACTCCTAACCTCTGTGCTTTTTAAGTGCACACTGGGTATGTATCAGGGAGGGAAGTCTTCTTTGCTTAGCTTCTCAGAATATACATATGGGGAAACCATGGTGGATGTGCAATCATCTTATTTGAAGACTTATGCCACAAACTCATAAAGTTGCATATTTAAAATTATCAAAAGACCTTTATTTTTAGCATTTTCTCTAAAAATCTTTCTTAATGAATAGTTCTTAATTTAATAATTTTCTTAATTATAATTTAATATTAAAAAATTGGTTTAAAATATTAAATAAATTTTTTAATTAAATGAGTAATTTATACCAAATTATTAAATTCATAAAATTTCCTTACTTTCTGCCATTTTTCTTTTATGTTTTCCAGAAAAGTCTGTAATAAATTTTAATTTTACTTGCACAAAAAAATTAAAGCAGTCTTATTTGCTGTTTTTTTTTTCCCGGATGATAATTCACCTTTTCACAACCAAAATAATAAGCCTAATTTAAGATTATTTGTGGAGGCAAAATGTATGTTTGTCAGAAATCTTTATTTTTGTCAATGAAGGTATAATTTTATAGTTATATTGGTACTTCTTAAAAATGAAAAAATTAATATAGTGAAACACATTGAGGACTAATTCAAAATAGTGTTAATTTTACCAATATGAGATGTGTCTAATATTTGCTGTGGTTTTTGAGATGAAATTAATTATATGTGTGTTATGTGTGTTTAATCAAAAAATGATTTGGATTAGAAATGAAATGAAGTACCATTTGTTTTATATACATGAACAACATTTTTAACTTCAAAATTGTTAAAAGAGTTCAAATTTTAATTTTGAAATCATTATAAAATGATTTGTATAAAAAATATTGCTCAAGATTGGAGGGACAGTTATTCTACATTGGATCTCAACTGTTTCAGATACCCAAAATGTACTGATGACTTCAGTATTTATTTTCGTAGTATAAATTAAATTTTCCTTTATGTATTATCTTTATTTATTCTAAATTAATAAATTTAAATTTATTAACCTAGAAATAAATTAAAGTTTCTTGAATTTGTAATTGATATACTTAATTAGACATAATTAACTATATCCATATTTTCTTAAAGTCTATTAAATTTACTTTAAAATATTAAGACAACAAAACTATTGAATGCTAAATTTGTACCATTTATGAAATGTAATTTGTCTTTTGCAGGAAAGATGAAGCAATAGAATTTGCATTACATGATAACGCCCGTGGTTACTTGAATGTAAAAATTAATGGACACACAATTCAAAGTTATATGTGGTAACTCTTGTTTAGTAACATATTTACATGAATAACTAAGTGAACAAATCATGTGTAAAATTATAAAAGAGATATTAAATAATTTGCATAAAAATTAAAATGTCAGATTACAAAGAAATGTGATTAATATCTATACCAATAAGAATAATTTGCAAAATATTTTAAATTACAGAACATTAGTATTATAATAATGGAATAATTATGACTCTTTTTACCATGACAAATTGATGTAATTCTTTGAATATTATTTACAACTTTTAGAGCTGTGATGTATTAGGAATTTATTTTTTTCAGATTAAACAGTATTAGATCAACATAAGATATTTGTATAGTTAGATTAGATATTAAAACTTTTATATTTGTAATATTTATTTAGTAGAAAAATAAATTTTAATTTTCACTGTTTTATTTTCAATAATTTTTTCTTAAACAATTTGATTTTTCAAGAAAAAAATAATGGCAATCTTTTTTTTAATAGTGTCTTGAGAATAATATATACAAAAATTGTTTTGCAATTAAGAGGGATATAAAATTTTTATGAAAACTTTATAGTTGTTATACCAATTTATGGAGTAAAATTTAAAAACTATTTAATTTTAATCAGTGACAAAAAAATGTTTGTAAAATCGTATAGTTTATTAGGAAAAATGTTGTTGTTAATGACACTTGGCAACGCCAAGCCCACCCGTCACAGAGACTAGGCGAATGAAGTCAGAGAGAGCGTCTTCCGTTTTTCAATAGAGCACCCTCATACGAAGGTGGAAGTACGACTTTTGGCTCACAGATGGCACCACCACATGAATCTTCTAATTTAGAAATTGAAACCAGGGAAAACCCAAAGCCTGGCTCCAACCACCCCCAGAGGTATTAATTTGTAATGGGAACATGGAGGACATTGCGACCCGACGGATTTAACGTGCCCTAGTCGCCATTAATGAACACGACGGATCTTCAGCTAAGCCAGGATTCGAACTCACCACTGTTTGGTAACGAGAACGATGCCCTAACCAACCAGGCCACCACGGCTTAGGAAAAATATAAATGATTCTTATTGCTTTTTTACATATTTTGAATTTCAAGGAAAAAACTAATAATTTAACATTCAATATAATTATTCATTCATTGCACTTTTGTTCAAGTTTTTCAATCATAAAGTTGTTAATGTAATGTAGTCACACATATTATATTTCATGGTCTTTGGACAGAATGGAATGCCCGGTAAATTTTAAGAGATATCCAGAAATATGCTTAAAATCACTCAAAATAAATTAAATCTCTCAAGAAACGCTTTTTTTTAATTTTTAAGAGAAAATTATTGTTGATTTATCTCAATTTCACACTAATGCACACTTTGCATATTGGAAAAAAAAAAAAAAAAAAAAGTCCTTTAAAGTTATGCAAAAGAATAAAGGTTCACTTTAAAACAAGTTTTCCCCATTTTATAATAATCAATAACATTAAATTAAATCTGCTATATTGACCAGAAGTGTTTCAGCTAAGAATGGATTTTATAGAAAACTTGTTTGAAAAAAAAGTGTTGTTATTTCTATAACATATGATGTAATCGTATATTCATAGAAAAAATACCAATCAAAACACAAATGTTAATGTATGCTTAATTTTTTTGTAGGATCTACTAAATAAGATGTACAACAACAATTAAAATAAATGGAATTATTCTGGTATGAAGAACACAATATACAGTTTTTTTATATAAAACATTTTATACCTATTTAAAAACAAAACATATACATTTAATTTTTTTCTTTTTTTAACTTTAGAAGATTCATTAATTCCTTCTGCAAATTTATGCCCCACTCCTGACCTTCCTGTAAAAGAAATATAACAAATTTGTTTCTAGGATTATATATCATTATATATTAGACTTACATTTTTGAATGTAGTATCATATTCTTATAACAAATGAGTACAAAATAACCATATTTAAAAAATTGAGAAAATTAAATAATTTTAATATTTATAAATATTCTATATATAAACAAAGCTCCTTTATGATAACTCAATATTTTCTATATTTCAAACATATTACTCAATTAAATAGATATTCCTTTCTAAATTACCAAAAAATTCATAGCAAATAATTAATTCCTTGATATATATATTAAAATGCCTTTTTATAGAAAAATTAAAAAAGTTATCTTCAAAATATTTAATATCTCGAAAATGATACTAAGCCTTTGCAGGTGAGCCTTCTTATTTTCTAAACAAGTTTTCGTCGTTTGAAAATTTTAACAATTAGTGTTTAAAAACAAAATTTTCAAGTCAAAGATGATACATTTCCAATCGTGGCACCACAAGATAAGATTTATTATTATTCTTAACAAGCATATTAGCTATTACTTTCATGTAAACAGGCTGTGAAATCAACATTTAAAAATTTAAAAGCAAATTGTTTATTTTGAATTGACAATAGGTATGAAAAGATTCATTTCTTTCTATTTATTTTGCTGAAACATTATTGGACATGTTTTGTGTTTGTATAGCAAAAATACAGTAATAATGTACAGTAACAATATAAATAAGTCCCTGTTGAAATTTGAAACAATTGAGAAGTTGAATGATGGGTCATAAAAAATCTTCATATTCAAGTACATGAAAATGTTATGACTTACAAATGTTTTTCTGGAAACACTAAATATGGTCTGAAAGAAATTACTATAAATAAATTATTATTTGCAAATTTAGGGTAAAACGAATGAAATTGCCGCTTAGAATGAATAATCTAATTAAAAGTTTCTGATCTTATTTTATCTTGATAGTCTCAATAAGAAGCACTTGTTTTTGAAGTTGAAAGATTTTTAAGCAAGAAATTAATATTTGAGACCAGAATATAGTACATAGAAATTGTGTATATAAAATTTACAAGTCATTTTCATTTTGTGATATTACTATAGTATACAATAAAAAGTGATTTTTAGCCTATGTTATGTCCCGATGTTTCAGTCATTGAATATTTTATTTAACACAGGAAATCATAAAATATAAATATTTTAAAGATAATAATGCTCTATTATTAGCTACAATTAATTATATGAAAAACGTTATAGAAAAATTTTTTCTGATTTTTGAAAGAAACTTTTATTAAAGTAAGAAAAATAATTTTAAATTATATTTATTAAACATTTTTTAAGAATAATCCATTTAGCTAATAAACTAATTTCTACTGTTTAAATAACACATAAAATTGAAAATCATGATGGAAATCATTTAAATAAGATTTTTTATTTCATAATGAATTTAAAAATGAATCATTAAAATTTACTAGCATTTTTAGAATAACAGTACAATTACCTCAATAGCATCTAGTATACTCCCTGTATGAATACTGCCTCCAAATTGTTTCATAGTCACAACTTCTTTGGGGGACACAGCTAGCACTAGACCAGATATACTACATACTTCCTCTTCTACAGTTACATCAACTATAAATTCTCCTCCTACCTAGAAGAAAATGGATACACATATAATTATTATTACTTTAATATTGGTATTTTGGTTACAATATTAAAAAGTAAAAAGTTTTCAAAACAATAACTTTTTTTTATTTTATAGTCTGGAATATTTCCAATAAAGGTTTTTATTATTCAAATTATTGGATAGCTATTATAAAACAAACAGTAAGTGTGCTTCAATTATAATTCATTTAAACATATTTCCTTTGATTACAAAATCATTTTAATAGTTTACTTGATTCATTATCTTTTACTGTCATGAACACATGAAAAATTATAAAATATTCGATATTTAAAAGTTTCAAATAAAGAAAAATGCTCAGAAACGAGTAACTTAATATCATAAAAAAACCATAAAGCTAATTTGGAATTTATTTTCTTTATTCAAATTATAAATGTTTTCACTTCAAAAGTAAATATAAATCAGAATTCTAATTTTTATTCAGATCATTTCATTATGAATTATCTTTGATTATTTATAATAATTAAATTTTAATAATTTTATTTATTGCAAACATCAAAATGTATAAATATCAAACTCTTAAAATAAATTGATAAGTAAAAATTATTAAATCCTCTATTGTAATATTAAAATAAAGATGTTCAGGTTTTTAAGTATTTTATGTTTATTAATATTAATGAATATAAATAGAGCGGTACTTTAACACAACAAACTAACACATAAATTTTGAAATTCATTTTAAAGTAATATCAAAATTAGTGATTTACTCACCCTATACAGAGTCATAAGAATTGGAAGATTATTTACATCCAGAGAAAATATATCATATGGATCATCAGAAATTTCTATTTCAGGTTCATTTTCATTATCACATTTTACACTTACAGACTGTATTCTGAAATAATTTTAAACAAAAATTACTAAGTTCTTTTATAAAAATATTGGCTTTAAAATTTAGGACAGAATTTCTTAAAGTAAAAATTATAAAATTAGTTACATGAAATAGTTTTGAATTATGTTACAATTAAAATTTTTTATTTTTAATGATTTTATAATTTAAAATAAAGCACATTAAAATTTATTTCATAATATCGAGTAGTTAAATGTATCAGTGGAATAAACGTTAACTTTTGTGTTATTGTAAATGTCATTAAAATTATGATATTGGAATTATTTCTAATGTAATCATAGTAATGTCGAATAAATCAAGTTAAATTAAGGATTAATAAATAAATATTTCCTATTAGGTAAATACCTTGCAGTATTTACATATCTCAGGATTTGAAACTAGTGACAAACTGCAAAAAAATCTGATTTTAGTATTTAAATTTTTAAAAATCAATGAAATAATTGACAGTACTTATAATGATAAATTATTTTTTCATAAATTTATATTTACATTTTAATTTTTTGAATGTATAAATTAAATTTCAAAAAAACATAAAACATTTTAGATTTTCTGGTTACCATTAGAGAAAAGGAATTTTACTTTTAATAATGTTTATTTACATTAAATTATTAACACTTACTTTGTATCAAACAAAGCAGCTTTAGTAACTAATGAAGCAGCATCAATATAACTACCACCATATCCTAGAACCTAAAATATATAAATTTATCTGATAAACGAAACCAAATATCTAAAACATGCATTAGGGTTTGTAATGATAAACTTAAAGTCACCTCTATTTAATATAATCATAATTTCTAGATTTTTTTTTGTCTGGATTAAGAGTAACTAATGATGTTGCTCCCATATTTAGTCCAGCTTTACCAGTCAGAT
Organism: Latrodectus geometricus; assembly: GCA_026290005.1. Taxonomy (NCBI): domain Eukaryota; kingdom Metazoa; phylum Arthropoda; class Arachnida; order Araneae; family Theridiidae; genus Latrodectus; species Latrodectus geometricus. Next base: position 5,918 of record JAPDSC010090349.1, on the reverse strand, counting down.
GGGAATATTTGTAATCTAAGACAGTAAGAGACCCCTAATACTTGATTAGCCATATTCCTTTCCCAAAAAATATTTCCAAAAATCTACATAATGTTTGTCCACACTATGTAATATGTAAACACATTAAATTATTGCATTTACTGTAATTCTAAGAAAATGATAGCTGTCTTCTCAGAAAAAGAAATCCATGTTAAACTTAGAGGATGTATTAAGTAGACAAGTGCAAACTATAAAATCAATTTTTACAGCTAAAGTGGATAACATTAATATAAACATTTCATTATTTTTAGAAATGTAATTTTACATGCTCAATTAAATAGTGGTAAAAGAATAAGATAATCAGAATACATTTAAAACTTAAATTTGTCTTTCTCAAGTTTGAAATAAGGAATCTACTATTACATATTATGTAATTATTTACTGTGAAACCAGGTTTTTTAAAAAATATTTTTCTTCGGCTATTATTTAGAAAAAGTTCTTTTTTGACAAGATATATTTTTTTATTTCCAAGAGGCATAGAATTGATAAAGAAAATGTTTTTAGTTTCATTTGTCTGAAAATTGTGTCACATTTTACATAGATTTAAAGTCAGGAATTTGAATTAGGAGAAAAGTATATTTAACTTTTTTTAATTTATAATTTGTTTCAAACCACTTTTATTTTTCATTGTTCAGAAACTTGCAGCACATAGTTCCAAAATTAGTTTGGTGTGAACTTGAAAATTTATCTAGGGGGGGAAAAAACATTCAATGGTTTAAAAATTAAATTTAATCAAGAATAAGTATTTTTCCAAGTTTGAAAAACGATCTTAAAATTTTCTACAAAACACAAACATGAAAAGCCTTAAGTTTTTAATGTAAAATTTATCATCAATATACTGCTTTTAGCACTACAATATATTGATTGCAAATATATTCAGGCAAGTATGATTATGATGAAATAAATATAAATAAGCATGCACATGCCTTTTTTCAATAAATTCAAGAAATCTTTAATAGATAAAGCAGAACTCAATCATATTCACACATATTTTAAAATTTATTTTATTAAAATAAACACTTTTAGATCTGTAACCTGTACATGGAAATTTAACTGTAATAGCTTTCACATTATATTTTCATGAAGAGAAATAAATAAGCCATTAATAGACTTTATTATTTAACTTTGACTTGAGCATATTTATTTGCATTAACTAATTTTTCTATATTGGTTTAGTTTGGTTTCTTGCTTAATAGTCATCCTTTCAACATGAGGGCTAGTTAGACCATGGAATACAGTTTAAAGTATTCCTAAATACTGAAAACATCGAAGAATGCAGTAGGATTCATACTTACAAATTGTTGAACTAAAGGCCAAAGCACAAACCATTTAGCTGCTAGCTTGGCTCTAATTCTTTCCAAAAATATCAAACAAAAATAAAAATAAATTAAAAATGAACAAGCCAATATTATATGAAGAGTTATTTATCAGTATTTTTTTCCCTCTGATCCTGAGATGAATTAGACATTTCTGGAGAAAATGAGTAGAAATTATATATTTTATAATATAAAAACATGATAATGCACAAAATCATTATCAGTAATTTTCTTTCACACTAAGAGAATCCAAATTATCAAGTATTGTTCTACATTCTCTCATCACAAATTATAAATGCAAGATTAATTTAAAATTAACATAATTACTCAAAAATTAGATAGAAATTGCATATTACTTGCAAAAATTTTAAAATATGCTAAACCATTAATTCATAGGAAAAAAAATTATAATAGAATTAAATATTAAATGCATGAAACTTAAGAAAATCCAACCAGACAACTCAATAGTATATGTTTACCATGATATCAACATAAAGAACCCAAGCTTGTTGGCCAGGAATGACACACAGGGACTTCAGATCCAATAACTTATCATTATTACAAATTTGAGTTAAAAGTTGGCTCACATCAGATGCAAGATCATCCCCACCTTGTCCTACAAAGTCAACAAGTGCATGTGGTGTACTGCAAAGTAAAATTTAAATAAATTACTTATTTAGTAAAAATGAGAAAATAAAGAACTACACAAAATATTTTACATGCAGCAGATTTTGGTAAATTTTTTTCACAATGATAAAAAAAACATTTGATTAATATTAATAACATTATAATTTTAAATCACCACAATTTTATATCATAAAAGACTTTTAAATTACGCTTAAACTACCTTAGGTTGAGATAAAGGAATTTCATTTATTTTTTCTTCATGGTTGCAACACTAGCTTTACAGCACAGTGAGTTCTTTACCCTTTAGCACATGTTGGGTTTAAAAATGTCTAATTTGAGATGAAATATAAATATGTCTTTGCCCTGACCACCTCAGAACATTGCTATTTTGATAATTATTTGCAGAGAGATGTTCACAGCTTGCATTGGTTGAAGAAACAACATATGTTTCTTGTTTGTTATTTCAATGCCTGGATCATATTTTTATCTCCTTCTGTTATGCAAACTGGAAATTATGATCAAATCTTTCCACAAAGATTGCTGACAAACAAAAAAGTTCTAGAGAATCTTTAAAATATATATTTAAAAGTTTAATGGAAAAGAAAAAATGCATAAATATCTTTTTGAATTCAAACTCTAACTTATGTGGTATCTACTAACATTTGTCAGTTTGTTCATATTTTAGTGAAATTAATGAGAAATATATACAGTTAACATACCATTATAACATTTTTTTTATTTAATGATAGTTTTTGTTAATAAATGTATATTATTTAAAAAAAATAATTCCATTATATTTATATCTAAATTTTGATGGAGCAGAAATGTGTGATGAAGTTCAAATGTATAATACTCATAATTTCTTAAAAAAATTGAGTAGTTAATTCAGCATAAAAAAAGGGAAATCTTTTCCTTAAAATTAAACAAAAAATGATAAACTACTAAATAAGCTACCAAATTATTAAGGTTTTTATTTATAAATTTTCAGCTAATGTGGAATAGTTTTCTGTGCTTTTTCATTTTTAGAAACTTTAAGTTATATTCATATTAGTTTATATATTTAATTGAGGGAATATTTTATCTGAGGCATCTCAGACGTTTTATTTCTTTCATTTCATTTTGTATGTTTCTTTTTCTTAGAAAAAATTAAATTCTGTAATGGAATAGTGACTTAAAATTGACTGCATTTATAAGTGATTATTACAAATACTTGTTCTTACTTTTGAAAAATAAAATTTCATAATGTATACTTATATTTTTTATTTACATTACAAAAATAAAAGTATGAATAAGGAAATAAGAAACTTTACTACATTTACTTTAGGCTTGTAAGGTAAACTTTTTAATAAAATTAAAATATCATTAATACATTTAAAATTTATATTATAATGACTTTTTTCATTGAGAAATCATCTTTACTGCATGGCTTCATGTTATGCATATTTAATACAAAAATTAAAAATGCTGAAGCATTAGAATAAACACTTAAATTTTACTAACGACAAAAATATTGTCAAATGAAATAATATTTTTAAGAATGATTTAAAATATAACAGTAAAATAAAAAAATGTGATGAGAAATTAATGTAAAAAGACAATTCATTACTCAAAATTAGAAAAGAAATTAATTTGATGTTCTCATATAATTATTACTTTTCTTAATATTTTTCCTTTTAAATAAAATATTCAATTTAAAAATATGATTTATTATTTAGTACAGCAAATTATTAAGAAAGAGAAAATGCTTTGCATCAGTAGTAAACAAAATATAAAATTATGTAGAATTAATATTTTTAAATTGAGACAAAGTTTTTTGAATTTAGGAAACATAATGAAGGCAATTAAAACTTTATTGTTAGATAAATTATTAATTTTTTAGAACTCTCAGTTGCTCAGTAAATTCAAATTCATTTATTGTTTCAGCATATTTTTTCATGTATTTAACATACTAAATAAGAATTTTATTTTTAGAAAAGTAACAAAAATTTCCTAAAAGAATTTGAAGTAAAGTAAGTAGAAACATTTATTTGAGATTGATTTGTAATGGAAAAAATAGTTGAATTATCAATGTGGAATGCTCAAATGAGAACAAATTATAAGCACAAATGAAACTATCATCTTTACTATATTCCAAAAGAGGAATCTTCATAAAAATATAATTTTTCATTGTTAGAATCAGAATTGACACTTTAATAATTGTTCCCAAATTATTTTCTATTTTGAAGAACTTTTTTAAATGTACATTTAAGTGTAACTTGTTTGTTAATCAACAAAGGATGACAATCATATAAAAGTTTAATCAATAAATCAGTCTTAAATTAACTAAAAACATACTTTTTGTAAAAAAAGAAAAAAAGAAAAAAAAAAAAAAAAAAAAAGAAAAGAGAAAGAGATTAAAAACTAAGAATGTATTAAACTAAGTCTCATACCTTTCTACAGATACTTCAATTCTTCCTCTGTCAGGAGTAGATGCAAGTGGTGCAGTTAATTCAGCTTTAACACCAGCTAACAGTTTAGTGTCTCCCTAATGAGAAAAATGTTTTTCATGTTATGTTTATTGTCAAAAAATAGTTAATAAATATGATTGCATATGAAATAATTAACTATAAAAAAATTGCAATTTGTTTCTGAGAAATTATTGATAAAATGGATAAGATTTTATTCATAACTGATGACAAAAATTTAAGTTAAATACATATTTAAATTAAAAAATATAATGGAAGAATAATGAAGTAAACATATGATAAATATTTACCAGTTTTAAATAACAAGAGCCATTACAGTTAGCAATAACATCAGTTTCAAGTTCAATTATTCTATAATCCATACGATTTCGACCATCTGCTCTGAAATTGTCCTGTAAAAATAAACATTTTGTTTTAACAAAATATTTAAGGATTATATTATTATTAAAAATGAATGTGACTGACATAAAACATAACTAGTTTGTAAACATAAAATTTCACTATGTTTTTCATAAATTCATTGATATTTTAATCTCTAAATTTTTGTATCGTTATATGATCCCTTTTTGCATATAAAGATTTATTCATTTGAGATTTACGTTTTAAAGTAAATTTTGAATTATAGAAAATATCCATGTCCACAATGCAAATCCATGAACTATTGAACTAAATGCTACAGTGGTAACAAATTAGCCTCCAAAATGGTTTTGATGTACTTTGAGATTATTTTGTAAGTGTATCATAGCAGAAGACTAAAACTAAGTTTTTGTAGAGAATTAATTTTAATATGATTATTTCAAGAACAAAAATAATTAATGTATATTTTATGAATTTGAGAAAATATTGAGATATTTTTCTCAGTTATATATTAATTATAAAACAGCAGCTCATTTAAGTGTTATGATTTATAAAATATTTAATATACCAAAATCTATATTAAAAGTAATATAAAATTAAAACTCATATTACTTATATAAATTTTAAACTACTAGTAGTATGTTATTCAATATTTTGAAAAATACTCAAGACAATGTTTGAACAGAAAAATGTATGAAATATTAGATATCTATCCTACTTAATTAGTAGATACACTTCATTTAAAAATTATTATTGGCATAGTAAAAAAAAAAAAAAAAGTATTTGTAATCCTCATAATAAAATTTATATAATATTATTTATATAATATATTTATTAATGCAATAATAAAATTTAAAATACTAATTAATATTAGAATATGAACCCTTTTTCCTTTATTTATAATACTTCAGTGCTTTGTGGCAGACTTAATTAACTATTTTTCTAAGACCTAAATATTAAAAAAAAAACTTATAATCTGAAAATATATTATAATTACAAATTAGTGCAGAATGTCAACCATGAGCTCTGTGGATTGAAAATAAAATATAAATGTATTGGTAGCACCAAAAAAAAAAAAAAAAAAGAAATTCTCCAATTTAATATTCAATTACTT